>CANNZV010000409.1:0-292442 GCA_947561585.1 Caprella mutica | reverse complement strand
GTTGTCTGAAGATTAGGATCAGTTGTCTCGAAGATTAGGATCAGTTGTCTGAAGATTAGGATCAGTTGTCTGAAGATTAGGATCAGTTGTCTGAAGATTAGGATCAGTTGTCTGAAGATTAGGATCAGTTGTCTGAAGATTAGGATCAGTTGTCTGAAGATTAGGATCAGTTGTCTGAAGATTAGGAGTCAGTTGTCTGAAGATTAGGATCAGTTGTCTGAAGATTAGGATCAGTTGTCTGAAGATTAGGATCAGTTGTCTGAAGATTAGGATCAGTTGTCTGAAGATTAGGATCAGTTGTCTGAAGATTAGGATCAGTTGTCTGAAGATTAGGATCAGTTGTCTGAAGATTAGGATCAGTTGTCTGAAGATTAGGATCTTGGCTGTCAGTTGTCTGAAGATTAGGATCAGTTGGTCTGAAGATTAGGATCAGTTTGTCTGAAGATTAGGATCAGTTGTCTGAAGATTAGGATCAGTTGTCTGAAGATTAGGATCAGTTGTCTGAAGATTAGGATCTAGTTGTCTGAAGATTAGGGATCAGTTGTCTGAAGATTAGGGTCAGTTGTCTGTTGAAGATTAGGTCAGTTGTCTGAAGATTAGGGTCAGTTGTCTGAAGATTAGGGTCAGTTGTCTGAAGATTAGGGTCAGTTGTCTGAAGATTAGGGTCAGTTGTCTGAAGATTAGGGTCAGTTGTCTGAAGATTAGGGTCAGTTGTCTGAAGATTAGGGTCAGTTGTCTGAAGATTAGGGTCAGTTGTCTGAAGATTAGGGTCAGTTGTCTGAAGATTAGGGTCAGTTGTCTGAAGATTAGGTAGGGTCAGTTGTCTGAAGATTAGGGTCAGTTGTCTGAAGATTAGGGTCAGTGCTGAAGATTAGGGTCAGTTGTCTGAAGATTAGGGTCAGTTGTCTGAAGATTAGGGTCAGTTGTCTGAAGATTAGGGTCAGTTGTCTGAAGATTTGGTGGTCAGTTGTCTGAAGATTTGTGGTCAGTTGTCTGAAGATTGTGGTCAGTTGTCGTAAGATTGTGTCAGTTGTCTCAAGATTCGTGGTCAAGTTGTCTCAAGATTCGGGTCAGTTGTCTCAAGATTCGGGTCAGTTGTCTCAAGATTCGGGTCAGTTCAGTTGTCTCAAGATTCGGGTCAGTTGTCTCATGATTCGGGTCAGTTGTCTCAAGATTCGGGTCAGTGTCTCAAGATTCGGGTCATGTTGTCTCAGAGTTTCGGGGCAAGTTGTCTCGAGATTAGGGCAAGTTGTCTCGAGATTAGGGCAAGTTGTCTCGAGATTAGGGCAAGTTGTCTCGAGATAGGGCAAGTTGTCTCGAGATTAGGGGCAAGGTAGTGTCTCGAGATTAGGGCAAGTTGTCTCGAGATTAGGGCAAGTTGTCTCGAGTTAGGGCAAGTTGTCTCGAGATTAGGGCAAGTTGTCTCGAGATTTAGGGCAAGGTTGTCTCGAGATTAGGGCAAGTTGTCTCAAGATTAGGGCAAGTCTCAGATTAGGGCAAGTTGTCTCAAGATTAGGGCAAGTTGTCTCAAGATTAGGGCAAGTTGTCTCAAGATTAGGGCAAGTTGTCTCAAGATTAGGCGAAAGTTGTCTCAAGATTAGGGCAAGTTGTCTCAAGATTAGGGCAAGTTGTCTCAAGATTAGGGCAAGTTGTCTCAAGATTAGGCAGTTGTCTCAAGATAGTGGCAGTGCTCAAGATTAGGGCAAGTTGTCTCAAGATTAGGGCAAGTTGTCTCAAGATTAGGGCAAGTTGTCTCAAGATTAGGGCAAGTTGTCTCAAGATTAGGGCAAGTTGTCTCAAGATTAGGGCAAGTTGTCTCAAGATTAGGGCAAGTTGTCTCAAGATTAGGGCAAGTTAGTCTCAAGATTAGGGCAAGTTGTCTCAAGATTAGGGCAAGTGTCTCAGATTAGGCAAGTTGTCTCAAGATTAGGGCAAGTTGTCTCAAGATTAGGGCAAGTTGTCTCAAGATTAGGGCAAGTTGTCTCAAGATTAGGGCAAGTTTGTCTCAAGATTAGGGCAAGTTGTCTCAAGATTAGGGCAAGTTGTCTCAAGATTAGGGCAAGTTGTCAGATAGGGCAAGTTGTCTCAGTAGGCAAGTTAGGACTCAAGATAGGTCTCAAGATTAGGGCAAGTTGTCTCAAGATTAGGGCAAGTTGTCTCAAGATTAGGGCAGTTGTCTCAAGATTAGGGCAAGTTGTCTCAAGATTAGGGGCAAGTTGTCTCAAGATATAGGGCAAGTTGTCTCAAGATTAGGGCAAGTTGTCTCAAGATTGGCAGGTAGATAGGGCAAGTTGTCTCAAGATTAGGGAGTCAAGGCAGTTGTCTCAAGATAGGGCAAGTTGGTCTCAAGATTAGGGCAAGTTGTCTCAAGATTAGGGCAAGTTGTCTCAAGATTTAGGGGCAGTTGTCTCAAGATTAGGGCAAGTTGTCTCAAGATTAGGGCAAGTCTGTCTCAAGATTAGGGCAAGTTGTCTCAAGATTAGGGCAAGTTGTCTCAAGATTAGGGCAAGTTGTCTCAAGATTAGGGCAAGTGTTGTCTCAAGATTAGGGCAAGTTGTCTCAAGATTAGGGCAAGTTGTCTCAAGATTAGGGCAAGTTGTCTCAAGATTAGGGCAAGTTGTCTCAAGATTAGGGCAAGTTGTCTCAAGATTAGGGCAAGTTGTCTCAAGATTAGGGCAAGTTGTCTCAAGATTAGGGCAAGTTGTCTCAAGATTAGGGCAAGTTGTCTCAAGATTAGGGCAAGTTGTCTCAAGATTAGGGCAAGTTGTCTCAAGATTAGGGCAAGTTGTCTCAAGATTAGGGCAAGTTGTCTCAAGATTAGGGCAAGTTGTCTCAAGATTAGGGCAAGTTGTCTCAAGATTAGGGCAAGTTGTCTCAAGATTAGGGCAAGTTGTCTCAAGATTAGGGCAAGTTGTCTCTAGATTAGGGCAAGTTGTCTCTAGATTAGGGCAAGTTGTCTCTAGATTAGGGCAAGTTGTCTCTAGATTAGGGCAAGTTGTCTCTAGATTAGGGCAAGTTGTTTCTAAATTAGGGCAAGTTGACAATGCTCATGGATACAGAAAAGCTACATCGTGAATACAGTCACTTACCAAGGTATATGACGATAAAGGACAAAATTGTCTCCAAATAAAGCCTATACGTACGATCCTGTCTACCTAACACAAAATCTCTAAGACCTCGTAGTTGAAGAGCATATCTCTAGCATTATCCTCTAAAACTGCAAGTAGCGTTAATAAAATTATAAACTTGGTAAAAGTAAAAAAAGACAGTCCATAATGAAAATTACAACACGTAAAAACCCAAAATTTGAGGTTCACTATTTAGGGTCAGTTACGAATTATCGATATTTCCACATTCTCGATCATAGAAGTAAAAATTATAAAATTGAACGTTTTAGATTGGTGACCAATAAAAATAACGTATAGAAAAGTTATATTAAATATATTCGTTTTATAGGTAGTATAATCGAAAATGTGGAACTGTGCATCAATTTGTAACTTACCCAGCATAGCTGAGTAAATAGTCTCATCGATTACTGAACATGAGACACCAGATTTAACGAATAGAGGGGAAACCTTAGGAAGGGAATAACTTCATTCATTCTTCTCGTCCATTTTCCTGTTCCTCGCACCCACAGTCCGACCACAGAGTAGATCTCTGAAGTTGTACAGCCATTCTCCCATAAGATGTCCGTCTCAAAGTATCTGTAATTGAAATTGGCTTAGCTATTATTCTGCAAAAATTAAAGTGATGTAGCAGCTGCAAATAAATAGCATTGGATATAATTAAAATAATTAAGAATAGAATAGACTTTAACCCTATTATTAGTTGAAAGAGCACTAATGCTCTGAAATTAAAATAAAGTATGTATCCATAGATTATTGCATGCAGGATGCATATTAGAAGTAGCATTCGAAAGTTTGGCCTCATTCAAGAACCAATGAATAATTAATTGGTGTCTAAAAATATTACTAAATTATCTGGAAGATTGAACTATGATTTGAGAAAAGAAAAAAAAAAGAAAAACAATTTTTTAGATATTGCTAATTAACTAGATATTATCAATGAATTATTCATAAGAATATAATTGAGTTTTTGGAAGAATTTTGAGTTTTTGGAAGAATTTTGAGTTTTTGGAAGAATTTTGAGCTTTTGGAAGAATTTTGAGTTTTTGGAAGAATTTTGAGTTTTTGGAAGAATTTTGAGTTTTTGGAAGAATTTTGAGTTTAAGAAAGAATTGATGTTTAGGATGAATTTGGATGAGTTTCTTGAGAGAAAATTTGATCTTCGGACAAGTTTGAGTTTTCGGAAAATTTATTGTTTTCGGAAAATTTAGTGTTTTCGAAAAATTTAGTGTTTTCGAAAAATTTAATGTTTTCGAAAAATTTAATGTTTTCTGAAAATTTAATGTTTTCTGAAAATTTAATGTTTTCTGAAAATTTAATGTTTTCTGAAAATTTGATGTTTTCTGAAAATTTGATGTTTTCTGAAAATTTGATGTCTTCTGAAAATTTAATGTTTTCTGAAAATTTAATGTTTTCGGAAAATTTAATGTTTTCGGAAAATTTAATGTTTTCTGAAAATTTACTGTTTTCTGAAAATTTAATGTTTTCTGAAAATTTAATGTTTTCTGAAAATTTAATGTTTTCGGAAAATTTAATGTTTTCGGAAAATTTAATGTTTTCGGAAAATTTAATGTTTTCTGAAAATTTAATGTTTTCTGAAAATTTAATGTTTTCTGAAAATTTAATGTTTTCGGAAAATTTAATGTTTTCGGAAAATTTAATATTTTCGGAAAATTTAATGTTTCCGAAAAATTTAATGTTTCCGGAAAATTTAATGTTTCCGGAAAATTTAATGCTTTCGGAAAATTTAATGCTTTCGGAAAATTTAATGCTTTCGGAAAATTTAATGCTTTCGGAAAATTTAATGTTTTCGGAAAATTTAATGTTTTAGGAAACTTAAATGTTTTAGGAAACTTAAATGTTTTAGGAAAATTAAATGTTTATGGAAAATTTTCTAGTTTTAGGAAAATTTGGTAGTTTTCGGAAAATTTGGTAGTTATCGGAAAATTTGGTAGTTTTCGGAAAATTTCGGAGTATTTGGAAAATTTTGGAGTATTTGGAAGATATCTAGTATAAGAAAACTGAGTTATATAAAAAAAATTCTTGAGCATGATGGATTTATATATTTATTTATAAAAACACAATGCTCTTTATTATGGGGAGGGATAATATTAACAATAGCTATACATTATAATATATACATTTCAATTCAAATCATGACTCATGCATTACTAGAAATAGATTTATCAAAAAGTTGCCCTGAAGTGAGTCAATTCGATCACAGTTATACCTATCAGCAGGTCATTTTTCTAGGTACTCATTCTATCACCTCATTAATTATTACTTTTATTTTATCTATCAGTTGACAGTAGAAAGAACTATTGGCAAGACTGATGACTTTATAATTTATAGGCATGAATAATGATGAATTGTCATAGCTAACTTGATATTAGGGCAAATTACGAATTATCGGTCAGTTCCACATCTTCGGTCATAGACTCAGAAGAGAAAACGATTTAGGTACATGGGTAGTACCTAACAAGAATTAATTAGCCTAATGTTTAAATAATTTATATCCATGATATGACACCGTTACCATCCATAATACATTAATAAATACAAGAATTCAATAATAATTAATAGGTACCTAGGGTAAGTAAGTTTCGAATAATCTGACAGTTTCACAATCACATTATTGGTCATATAAGAAAAAATATATAAAAATTATTACTTTTAATGGCATCCATGATACCTTAACATGGATACCAATAAAAATAAATTTCCGATTAAGTATATAGTTTTTTCTTATATGACTGAACATGTGAAACCGACCGACAAAACGTAACTTACCCTACCTATAGTCTAGAGATAGGTAGCTCCTATTATAGTTTTTCATATGATCGAAGATATGGAACTGACCGATAATTCGTAACTAGCCCTAGTACAAAGGTAACTAAGCATACCTAAACAATAATAAAGATAAGCCAATATAACTGTAAGAGAGTAAAATTAATAACATATCTACACATAGGTACGTAAAAAGGTAGGTACTATTGAAGTATTCATTTTTTCGTTGTTTATTAAGATACTAGATTGCTCGAGATCATGTGCCTACGGAACTAATTTAGTAAAATGATATAGGAATTTGATTAAACTACCTATTTAATTTGATGATACCTAAGTAGTTATACCTATACTTACAGTTAATGATATCAGAGTAGCTCTGTCACAATAGCCAATAAGAATCATCTCTTTGTAGTTTGGTGGTAGCCTGTGTAAATAGTGTAATATTCACTAGCTACTGCTGCAATATGGCTAACTTCCGATTGGGTAGCAGGAAGCCATCTAGCGGACAACTGCTGTTCAATATGGCGGA
Organism: Caprella mutica; assembly: GCA_947561585.1. NCBI lineage: Eukaryota > Metazoa > Arthropoda > Malacostraca > Amphipoda > Caprellidae > Caprella > Caprella mutica. The sequence goes on along the minus strand of CANNZV010000409.1, from coordinate 286,001 downwards.
GACACTTATTTCACGGGCACGTTTTTGAAAGTAAAATCTTTAACATTCTACCTATTTTCAATAGCGTTGAATGTAGCTACTATAATTCTCTAAGTTGAATTGAAAATAATTTTTTTTTTTCAATAGTATTTGATCCATATTGACGAAAATAGAAAACAATTTCGATTCATTAATTGCACAACAATTCGCTCAACCACTCGCTGTGAAATGGAAAATAGAACTGATCAAGTTTCAACTGTTCCAGTTGAACTTTTAATGGTCAGAGGCAAATCATGTGCTTAGTGTACGTGACGTCATCAAGGCAGTACTATTAAATAGAAAATTAGAGACTTATGTGATTAAATAATAAACTTAATTTATTATTGCATTCATATATTGACCACAAATTAAAATTATTATGATTTGACGCATTTTAGTTACTTTAAATTTGACTTTCGAGTGTTGCTGTGATGACATCACGCACACTGCAAAACTAAACGAATATCAGAAATGGCTTAGCCTCGCACGGGGTTTAAATATAATTCACAAGATATAAAAAGATGATTTAAACTTTAAGAAATTAATTATCTCATATCGAAAGTTTTTAATATATGATTATAACCATTAACATTACACCAGAATAATTTTAATAAATCCTCCTTAATTGTTTTATATATTCATATTCAGTAGAATTTTTTTTATATATTTGAATTCAGTTGTCAACACCCCTTGCAAGTCTAGGTAGCAATAATATTGATTAATTAGAATTCTGAATTAAAAATCCTTGGGAATATTCAAAAAATATTCCCTGAACATAATATTTTCAAACTATCTGCTATAATTTAATGGAATGTTGTGGGAACACTCTTGGATTATCGGATAACACTTTAAATATTACAAATATTATAAATATTACAAATATTACAATATTACAAATATTACAAATATTACGAATATTACAAATATTACAAATATTACAAATATTACAAATATTACGAATATTACAAATATTACAAATATTCTTATAATTACAAATAATACTTGCAAAGTATTTAAGAAAAAACCTCTGAACATAACTATATGCATACAATATTCTACAATATAATGGAATGTAGAACATTCCTGGATTATCGGTAAAACTTAAAATAATTCTATTGTTTTACCGATAATTCAGGAATGTTCCCTGAACATTCCATTTAATAATAGAAGATCGTATGAATATGCTAATATTGAGGGAATATTCCTTTGGTACTCAAATGATATACTAAAATGTTAGAATTATTTAAAGTATCTTCTGATAATCCAGGAATATTCCTTGAAGATTCCATTTACTTGTAGAATATTGTTTGCATAACTTATGTTATGGAAATTCTCCTCAAGAAATCCATTTATTTAGTTAATCATTTAAAGTATTCTCCGATAATCCACGAATATTCCCTAAAAATTCCACTTAATTGTAGAATATAGAATAAATAAACTTATATTCAGGGAATATTCCTTGAATACTCAATTGAAATTGTTGATTGTTAGAATAATTTAAAGTATTTTTCTATAATCCAGGAATGTTCCTTAGACATTCCATTATATTGTAGATTATTGTATGCATCTAGTTATGTTCAGGGAATATTCCTTTAATACTCCCAGGGAAGAGTTTAATGTTTAGAATTCAGTTTTTCCAATAATCCAGGAATGTTCCCTGAATAATCCATTAAATTGTAGAAGATAGTTCGAAAATCATATGTTCAGGAAATTCTCTTTGAATATTCCCAAGGAAGAGATGAATGTTTAGAATTATTTTCACTTTTTCCAATAATCCAGGAATGTTCCCTAAATATTCCATTAAATTGTAGAAAGTAGTTTGAAAATCTTATGTTCATGGAATATTCTTTGAATACTCCCAAGGAAGAGAAGAATGTTTAGAATTATTTAAAGTATTATCCAATAATCCAGGGATGTTCCCTAAACATTCCATTAAATTGTAGAAATAGGTTGAAAATCTTATGTTCAGGGAATATTCCTTGAATACTCCCAAGGAAGAGATGGGTGTTTAGAATTATCTAAAGTATTATCCGATAATCCAGGAATGTTCCCTAAATATTCCATTAAATTGTAGAAGATAGTTCGAAAATCTTATGTTCAGGGAATATTCCTCGAATACTCCCAAGGAAGAGATGAATGTTTAGAATTATTTTCAGTTTTTCCAATAATCCAGGAATGTTCCCTAAACTTTCCATTAAATTGTAAAATATAGTTCGGAAATCTTATATTCGGGGAATATTCCTTGAATACTCCCAAGGAAGAGATGAATGTTTAGAATTATTTCCAGTTTTTCCAATAATCCAGGAATGTTCCCTAAATATTCCATTAAATTTTAGAAGATAGTTTGAAAATCTTATGTTCAGGGAATATTCCTTGAATACTCCCAAGGAAGAGAAGAATATTTAGGATTATTTAAAGTATTATCCGATAATCCAGGAATGTTCCCTAAACATTTCATTAAATTGTAGAAGATAGGTTGAAAATCTTATGTTCAGGGAATATTCCTTGAATGCTCCCTAGGAAGAGATGATTGCTTATAATTATTTAAAGTATTATCCGATAATCCAAGAATGTTCCCTAAACATTCCATTAAATTGTAGAAGATAGTTCGAAAATTTCATGTTCAGGGAATATTCCTTGAATACTCCCATGGAAGAGATGAATGTTTAGGATTATCTTCAATTTTTCCAATAATCAAGGAATGTTCCCAAAATATTCCATTAAATTGTAGAAGATAGTATGAATAAACATATGTTCAGGGAATATCCCTCGAATACTCCATTGAAATACTTTATTGATAGAATTATGTAAAGCTTGGTCAATATTCAGGGAATGTTCCCTGAATATTCCATAAAAGATTCGAAAATGGAATAAATTTACTGATGTTCAGCGAGTATTCCCTGAACATTCATAAAAATGAATTTACATGTTATGAATTTAATGAGCTTGAGGGGACATTCCCTGAATATTCAATTGAATTATATTCCATTCTTATGTTCCAGGAAGATTCCGGGAGCATCAGTATAGAATGTGGGAATATTGGGGAACATTAAATCCGAATGGAACATTCCCGGAATATTCAAATGTTACCTGGGTAATATCACATTTGTTATAAATCCCACTATAGTTTTGTGTCGAAATACTTAAATTTGATGGTAAAATGTCATCGCAAGTTTAAATTAATCAACCTAAAATGCTCAAATCATTACAAATGTGATTAATTTAAATAAAGATTCCAATTAAGGTTTATTATCTGTGTTATTTTACCGATATTTCATAGTGAGCAATTTTTAGAGTATCTTTTGTGCGTGTAGGCCCATACACTCAAAGTCTTTGATCAGTATTAAAGTTTATTAATTACTTTCCAACTGTTTGATATTGACATTGGCCACATGTTTAATCTATATTTTTAATTGAAGCGGAAGTTCATTAATTCATGATAAATAATGAAGTGCAGTAAACTTAAATATTTCTAATTAAGAAGACACCCATAGAATGAAATGAAGTGAGTTATTTTAACTCGAATAGTAAATCAATCAAATGATGTAAATATATCTATTTCACTTTCATTTATGACTGTTTATTCCAGTCCCTTGTTTGAAAAGCTCTATTGGTTTCTGCGTTCTGCTTTTGGTTCTAGGGCTGACGTTAAAACCTCCCGTGCAATGTTTGATTGGTTTCCTACCATCTCGAAAATTATTGAAAAGTTTAAAGCATAGCAGAATTAACTATAATTATTCCATTAAAGAATTCATTTAAAATAAATTAAATAAATTCCTCTTATTTTTCTCACTCATGCATTCAACTGAAAATGTATTCAGTTCATTTTTCAGGTTCTAAGAAATTTCGGTCTTGGAATTTTTGGTCTCGGAAAACTCGGTCATAGTTTATAATGGTGTTATAAAAGAACAATAATAGAAAAAAATGAAATTATGATAACTAAAATGTGTAGTTTATTTATGTAAATTGGGTAACATCGATAACCCATGTTAATTAACACAGTATTCTGTCGAAAAATCCAGGTGTCGAAAAATCCCCTGTTGATTAACCGTTGTAAAATGATACGTAACATTAGTAATTTGAACATGTTTTGACAATTATTATTTGTTTTGACATTCCTCCCCCGAACCCTAGCTCTGCCAGGTTATTAATCAATCATGAACTCTGCAGTACAATAAACTATCGGATACAGCAAACTACATAATGGTCATTTATGTTGAGAGATCATTTATATATCTTAAATCGAAATTTCCGATAACGAAATTTCAAGACCGAATATTCCGAGACCGAAATTTCCGGTCTCCCCTTTTTCAATACCAATAATCACATATTTGATGATTCAAATTAACTAAGATTCTCTATACTATCATGTAGGATATATCAACTAAGCACAACTCTAAAATACACTCATTCCATTAACACTCAAAATAAAAAGCACTAACGAGTGACCAGGTCCAACCCTTCACAGGTCCTACCCTTCACAGATCCTACCCTACATAGTTCCTACCCTTCACAGACCCTTCCTTACACAGGTCATACCCTACACAGGTCCTACCCTTCACAAACCCTTCCCTTCACAGGTCCTACCATTCACAGGTGATAGGTATGTGTGTGGTTGCATAATCCACTCAGATTAGAATATGAATTAGATTTATTCATTTCATTTGTAGTGATTCTACTCCTCTGATTTCTATAGATGTTCTATAGGGATTTGTAGTAGAAATGATGTTGCTGTTCAATGTACATGAAAGCTCATTCAGAGATCTTCATCTTCATTGTCCAACTTTGATTGGATATTCTCTTTCATATTTCGTCAACAAAGAGGTTCGTTAATGATAATGATTAATGATATCTAAAATTATTACGGAAATAATTGATTTACAAAATCACCAAGAATTAATCCGCCCTAAACTTCTATATAATATATCAATAACTTATAATTGTTTGAAATGATACACATTTTGGATATAATTTGAACTGTATATTTGTTAAATAAATGACTGGAATATATTTTCACTATTAGGTAGTTAGCTCAGTAACTATTCAATTTACATTAATAATCTAAAACTTATTATCCAGTTTTACAAAAAAAAAACAGAAGGAATATCACGGTTTATCATTTGTAGGGTAACATTAATATATACATATAATACATCGAGAACAATATCGTAGGTAATTTTAAGCAAAGGATTAATTACATTACAATGATTACATACATATTTTTTTCTAAAATATTAATACATTTTATTTGTAATATATATTTAATTCATTCCATCATTCTAATTTTGCTAATAAAATTATCACATTGAAATATATGTATTTCTAGTATACGATAACTTCCTCAATTGAAAATAGGAGCAGTATAGAGGTAGCGGTTAAGCCGATCGGAGTAGTAAGCACGGCAGTAAGGGTGCAGCGAAAGCGCAGCGTGGGATCCAAATTGACCGCTCTGGAGGCTATTTCTAATCCGGCGTAACTGCGCAGAACTACTCTGGGCACCTGCTCCTATTTGCCTAGCGCAGTGCTTAACTGCGGATGCGTGGCTCTTAGCTAACACTAATAGTAATATAATATTACTGTCGTGGCTACGGGCCGAGCATCCGCAGTTAGACAGCGCGCTAAGCAAATAGGAGCAGGTGCTCAGAGTAGTCCTGCGCATTTACGCCGGAGTAGAATTAGCCCCCAAAGAGGTCAGTTATGCTATCACGCTGCGCTTTCGTTGCTCTAAGACGTACGTTGTGACTACTCCGATCGACTTATCCACTGCCTCGAACCTGCTCCTTTTTTCAATTGAGTCAAAAATTATTTTATTGAGGATTAACATTAAAAGCAGTATCCAGGAAGAAAGTTATAGTGGAACCCGTCTAGAGTTTCTGTAGTCCCACAATAACTTTCACTGTGGGTCGGTACTTTTTTAAACAATATCCTTTTCCTTTAAGAAGTAAAACTAGTTTTACAATTTAATACCATTTCTACCAACATTACCTTAATTTTAAGTGGAATCTTCAGGTGCCCAGATCGTATCAAACATAACTCTTAATCACGTTCTCTTTAACTGAACAAAAATAAAAATGTTCAATATTTCTGTAAAGAATTCTCCTAATATAATAAGATATATATTATTAAATATTTATTTTATTTCAGATAGTGTGCATTTATGTAATGTAAGTGTCCTAGTTTGAATTACCCCATCTACAGTATCTGTATAGCGATTTCAATTGATATTATAGATAAATATAAATTATAAATTCTGTACCAATATATTATGAATTTATATTTTACGAGTTCCTTAATGTAAGATTATGTAAAACAGATAAAATTCTGAATTGCTTTATAGATAAATTTGCTTCCATATTTATTCCCACATGCAATTTAAGAATGGGTATAATTAATATTAAAATGAATTATCACAAATAGACAATTATTTCAAGCGATCTATAATCAATGATGTAACAGCTTTCAACGAGATAATTACTCAAGAGTTTATTGATTTAAGATTAGTATTTAATAATGATAAAATTACTGTATTTGTATTTCATAACTACTAAGTATTACAGCTCATTTTTCGATATAAGATATTCATTTAATATTATATATAACAAGTATTTAAAATTACACGGAAGTTACATTAATTATATTTTTCACATTAAATATCCTTCCATTTGGTCAGACGTCCGTTGCTACTTCCACTTTTGTTGATTTTGGTCTATTGTTGCCCATCTGGTTCATTCTAATTGTATTCGAAGCTCGAGGAGGTGGGAAATGGTTCTTGCTCATCCTACGTCTGCCTCTGAGATCGTAATGGCAGCAGAGAACGTCTTTGACGCAGGATCTAAAGTTGTGGGACATGAAAGAGTATAATAGAGGATTTAGAGCAGAGTTTAGGTAAGTGAGGAGGTTGGTAATTGGGGTTGCCAGAAGCGCGAAATCACTCATGGCTTCGTATCCATAGTAATACGATACCATCTTACGCAAATGAAAGGGGAAATTACAAATTGCAAAACAAAGAACAACAGATATTAGTAGAGTTACTACCTTTCGCCATGTTCGAATCAGAATGTACGAATGATATGGACCAATTCTAAGAGCTGGTTGGTCGTTATTGACTGCAACATTTGTCCTTTTGACAGAAACCATACGCCCACTTTTGAAACTGATTCTACTGCTAGAACTGTTGCTGCCAGACATTCGAACATTAAGAGGTCGGTTCTCGTATTCATGTTGTTCCTTTTGGACTTGTCTTAGACATCTTCTGTTTTCAGACAATTGGTCAGAAGTAGTGGAAGTAATTTTTGGACTTCGACCCGAATATGCTCCATTCAAATCTTGCTGCAAACGAGCTTCAACAAAAGACCCGTTCACCCAGAGGTAGCGTGCGATTTTGAAATAGAATGCACTAATCATGGTCAGAGGCACTAAATATAGAAAGAAAAAGTTGATTGTGTCATAAATTTTTGAATTATAGAGTTTTCTGTCAGCTAGACAAATCACTTCTATTTCGTTATTTTCCAGTTCGTGTTCGACTGCCTTGAAGAAAATGAGTTTTGGACTACAATATATTCCACTGCAGAGCCAAACTATTGCTAATGAAATCTGAAAAGATAGAGAGAGTAAATTAATATTTTAGTCACAAACAGAAAATGGATGGTAATAGAAAATATATGGTCATCGTTAATTCAATGTTTCTATGAGAGGTTTACAAAATGAAACCTACATTATAATCAGTAATTCGGATATAAAGATATAAGTGTGTGAAATATTGATGAAATTAACAAAATATTATTATTATAAAAAGCAAAACAAGAAAGAAACTTCAACAAAATTTGTTTTATAGTCTGAAGAGTGAAGACAAGGAAAAGTATTTTTATTTTTATTTTACGCAGCGAAAAGTTATGAGGTTTTCTCAGAGAGAAAGACATTGGGTTTACAGCTTCTTAATTATTTATATTTTTTAACTTGGAGAGTGTATAAGGGTAGCAAAGTAGTTCTTTGATATATTTACCAATAGATTGGTTTGCCTGAGCCAAGTCTTAGCTTTGAAGGGTCTCATGATGGCTAAATATCTCTCCAGGCAGTTCACCACAAGAATAAGAACTGATGAAGTGTAGGAGAGGTGGTGAACAAAGCTGTACATCTTGCACATGAAGTTGCCGAACACCCACCTGGAAAAGATATTGAACTTGGTTCATGTTTTTTTACTTGAAAAATAATATTCTTCAATTAAAACATGAAAAATGAGAAAAATCAAATAAAGAAACCAATAAATTAGTCACTTTCAGAGTTATAAATAAATTTAGGGTTAGTTATAAATAAATGAAAAATTATTAAGAGTTTTTGAGAAAAGATTTCATTTCAGAATAAATTTTCTTAATAGTATTCTTAATCAATTATTTTCTATAAAAATAAGTGATAATATTATGCTAAAATAATTTAAATTTATCAATTGTTTTCAAATTTTGTTGAACAAAAATATCCCCATTCAGGTTGCATAAAAACTAGTGATTTAATTTACAAAAATCGAAAACCAGTTCATTAATGAAAGAAAAATCATGATTTTATTTTATATGAGCATTATATCACTCGAGATGAAATGTACATCATTTGATCATAAAGATAGAAATGTAGACCTACATCACCACCTGGTACTATTCAGTGGGTTTTATTGAGATACAGGAAAATTGAAATTTATACCAATAGCTAAATATTAATGAACAATGAATAAACATTAAAAATCGTCTCTTTTTGATATGTTTGAACCAACAAAATGCAATATGGATAAGGGAATAACATATTCATTATTAAGAATTGAGTAAATTTAATAAATGATCATTTTTGCTTAAACATTTAACTTTCTAATCAAGCCACTGCAATTATGAAGATATAACTCAAAAATGTGAAATTTAAAATTATATTAATCAAATGTCGTCAAGTTTACAGATGAGCCATCAAATTAAAATTAATATAAATCACTATAATACTATAAAAATATATCATATACAGGGAAATCCATCACAATTCCCGAATACATTATTAACTCCAGACAACTTTTTTCTAGCTTGATAGAATTTATACTTTGCAGAACGCTTTGATGTAGTCTTCTATTCTGTTTATACTTTGAATAATGTACTTTGACTTGATTACGAGAAAGACGTCAAAGAGTAAGGGTAAGAGATAACACCAAATCTGTTGCTAAAACAGTTGCACTAGTCTCCCAAAGCTGTTCATAATCCCATGAAAATTTACAAGATGATAGGTTCAACTGGTAGCTATAGTAAGCATGCTAAAAGTCTACATACGAACCACAAAAGAATAGGGTTCAACGAAATGAACGATGAAGCATGAGAACTCAATAACTCGCTAATTGAGATATAAGATAAAATGAACGACTCCCTAAATTTAAGGGAGAAAAATGTTTTTCCATTGCCAATGAAAACGACTTCCTAAGTACAAACGAAAAGATATTCACTGGGTGATGCCATTTCAAATTCCCAATTTAAAGAATTTATGCACGTCATTCCTCAGATCTTGCAGATGACAATCTAATTGATTTTCGTCACAAGAACCAGCAAGTGTAAATGGCATGTGTTGGACTAGGGTCAGATGGCTCCAAGTCTCCTCTGCTATTCATTGAGTAAGGAGTTAAGGTGAGCGGTGGTAGTTAAGGTGAACCTTAAAATACTTGAATACAAAGAACTTCCATGGCTAAGTGCAAATTTTGAAAATGACTTTATCTTCACTCAAGATAGCGCTATGACACATATATCAAATGACTCCTAAAACAAGTGCAAGGATCATTTCAGTCGGTTTCAGATCAAGAAACATTGGTTGCCTTCAAGTCTCTATACATATTAACCCGATAGATTTAACGAGTTGTTCCATTTAGAGACTGAGGTTTCTGAACTCTGATATAGCAGTGTGGCCAAATTGAAGCAAGCTATGACTAAAAATTGGTCAAATTTGAGCGATGAAGCTGTATGGCAATCATTACTTAATTCTAGGCGATGATCAAGGTAAAAGGCAGTCATTTGTTGTCTCAGGGTGAAATGCTTTGTATTATTTTTTTCAATTTCGGTAAACTCAATACTATAGTATTTTGAATTTATCCCGTAATATATAACGATCAGTAAATCTTAGTGGTTCCCCTGTATATAGAAATAACCACACAACAACACACTGTATTCCGTTTTCAGAGTTAGCAAGTCAATTGAATTAATTGATATAGTTGTTAATATAATGTGTTGTTAATGGAAACACCTTGCAAGATGTTAATTAAATTCCTTGCTATTATGTTGAGGCGGTAATGTACTTGGATATTAGTGGGAATAGTATGTACCATTAGTCAGTGTACCACCAGGCACTGTACCATCAGTCAGTGCATCACCAGTGACCGTACCACAGTCACTGTACCATCAGTCATTGTACCACCAGTACTGTACCATCAGTCACTGTACCACCAGTCATTCTAACTTTAATATAAACCAATTTGTTTTCATATTATCAATTATCAAATTCAATTTGTTTTCATATTATCAATTATCAAATTCAATTACTTTCAGTAACTCCAATTCCCTTTCCTTCTCTTCATTCATTTTCAATCCTTAGAGTCAATGTTGTTAAAGGATCCACTGTTTAACTCTGACAATCATTAAGATTGGGTTTTTATTAATGATATCATGTAAGTGAATTTATCATCTCACATTTGAATGATTATTCATTTACATTTACTTTCTGCTGTTCAATAGACACAAAGGTTGGGTGATCCTTGTTGGGTGGTGGTGATGTAGAGATGAGGTGAGGACTGCAGGCAACTTGGGTGGTGGCAATATAGAGAAGCTGTGAGGACTATATACCACTTTGGTTGTTGGAGAGGCACAAAGGCGGTGAGGACTGCAGGCAACTCGGGTGGTGGCAAGATAGAGAAGCGGTGAGGACTATTGACAGCTTTGGTTGGTGGTGAGGACAGAGGCTGTGAGCACTATAAACAACTTTGGGTGGTGGAGAGGTACAGGTGCGGTGAGGACTGCAGGCAACTCGGGTGGTGGCAAGATAGAGAAGAGGTGAGGACTATAGACAGCTTTGGTAGATGGCGAAGTACAGAAGCGATGAGGACTTATAAACAACTTTGGTTGGTGGTGAGGTACAGAAGCGGTGAGGACTGCCAGCAACTTAGTTAATGGTGAGGGAGAAGTACACATTCACCTAAACAGACTAATACAGAACTACTTATCTAAAAATGTCTTCTGTAATAATAAATCAGTGTCAGCACATACTTCAACGAAAAACCAGACTGATGTCGAATACTTCAAAATAAACGTTAATTCAATATACCTTAATTGAATATATATGAAATTCACTAAAATGATTCTGGTGAAATATTATGGAATTACACGATAGTTATGAGTATTCGATTTCAGGTAGGTACCTCATTCAAATAATTTTTCTTGATGGATTATCGTAGGATGATTAGGTTGTTACAATTTATTTGCATCCTTTGGATTTTCATTATAATCTGTCATTGATAGTAGAAAATGGAACAAAAATTTGGTGGGATGGTAAGATATTCTTACTTCAAACAATCAAAGATTTACAACATTTTCTACTGCTGAAAATTACAGCCACAAAGAATCTATAAATTCAAAATACATAAAATGTCAATAGTAAAAAACTATAATTGTTTTAAGTATTAAATGTTGCAATATGCTCTAATGCAAGTGAATTTCAAAAATTATGCACTGTTTTTTGTCTCTAATATTACGTAACTGTATTACAACATAATTCTCCCCCGGAAGAAGGGATTATCATTTCCTCGTTACAATTATAGAATGATATTAAATTTTAATGGAACATCAAAGGTTTCAAATTTTACTCAAGATATTTCAAATTACTGAAATGCACTATTGGAACTGAGTAAACATACATTATAGTTCTGAATGGTTATTAATATCTTATTTTTCGAAAAGAAATAAGTAGGGTCACATAAGGATTTCTGGAATACTTTTGAGAAAAAATGTAAAAAATATTGTCAATATCACGTATCTTTTCTTCATTTGAGGAAATCAATTTATTGTATGTAGTCAAACACAACCCATGCGTAAATAATTCATTAATTAGGTTATTTACCCTGTAATATATCAATATGTGTTGAATGCTGCCCTGAACATTGTAATATATTACTTGTAACGGATAAATATATTATTATAATTACGAACAGTGTGCAATATAGACATAATCACATTTGAGACGGTATAAATAGCACTTCAATCAATCATTTGTTCACAGAGAACATAAGATAGCTATACATAAATAATTATTAATTACGACATATTGTGCTTTATTCAATTATTAGTTATTATTGTTATGGCAAAACTCGTAATTCTTACTAACCGTAGACATTATTAATTGTGAATTTTTTATACTTATTTTCGTTCAATTCCCGTATTTTTCATAAATTTCTATGTTTGATTTTTTTTTTTCACTGTTTTGGATGACTAAATTAAGAACTCAATTGGAATGAAACCACAACAGTATCATATATTTATATATAAAATTTAGGCTAACAGCTCGTTTCTCTATTTGCAAGATTTTGAATTACTGGAGCACGAACCTAAAAAATAGACGATGTTGCATTGTCTTAAAGTATACACTGTATATGCATTGTTTTTATGTATATGTTCTGCGTAATTTGCCGGTTTACACATTCTCGAGAGCGCGCTACTTGTTTTTAAACTCCCTTAATGGCGAGCGTGCATTATGGACTATATTATATGGGGTGGCCGGTCAATTGATCCCCGGTCAAAAGATCCCCGGTCATTTGATCCCCGGTCATTAGATCCCCGGTCATTTGATCCCCGGTCATTAGATCCCCGGTCATTTAATCCCCATAACATTTGATCCTCGGTCATTTGATTCCCAGTCATATTTTTTGTTTGCTCATATATTTAGCATACAATAATTTATTACGATCTTAAATATTGCAATTTACTATTTATACAATAAATAAAACTTGTGTTTATAATAGATTTATAATAAATTTTAAATATAATGAAAAAAATAACAGAATTCAAACAGCTAGGAATTATTATCGCAACAAATTATTATTATTTCATTTACAAATAATTTACATTTACAACTAGTCAGAAAACATCTTACAGGTGATAGGAAATATTAACCAACTCTTGCAAGATAAAGTTAGGTATATTAACTTCGCAAGCTATAAGTGAATATACCTAACTTTCAGTTATGCTGTTTTCCCCGTAACTATTACAAACATTATGATCATGTAGGTGGGATAGATTAAAAATCATTTTATGGTAAATAGTATACTTAAGTTATTTTACCATAAAATAGTGTTTGATTTCCCACCTGCATGATGATAATGATTGTAATAGTTACAGCAAAGAAGTTTAACTGAAAACTACCGATAAAATTGTCAAAAGTTACTCCTCAATTAGCTCATATACCAGGAGAAATAATAACGAGACATTCTCCTGATTTATTTGATTAGTCATATGTGCTAGTTATAATAAGTGTGGGTATACCGGTATATTTGATTTTACCATCGAATATTTTATAATTTAAATTTGACAACATATATACAGTCCTGTTACTTATTTGTATAAAAAATATTTAATTTCTTGTTAGCTGTTTTTAATTTTATTACTTAGTTTCTTTAAAAAACTTCATCGACTGTAAGGTGCATATTTCTATTATATATTAAATAATTAATATATTCACATATAATAAATGAATAGTGGGTGTATAAATGGAAAATATGACTGGGAATCAAATGACCGGGGATCTTTTGACCGGGAATCAAATGGTATGGGGATCAAATGACCGGGGATCAATTGGCCTAGACCCATTTTATGGTACTAGGACAAAATAAAATGCCTACGGACAAAATACCTACGGACAAAATGCCTACGGACAAAATGCCTACAGATAAAATGCCTAATGGACAAAATGGCCACGGACAAAATGCCTACAGAAAAAATGCATAACGGACAAATTGCCTAACGGACAAATTGCCTAACGGACAAAATGCCTAACGGTCAAAATGCCTAACTGACAAAATGCCTAACGGACAAAATGCCTAATGTACAAAATATATGAATATAGGAAATAGAAATTGTAAAATAATGACGTAAAAGAATGTTGCAAAGTGAATAAAAGATTTAACTCCATATTTAAATAAAAGGGCCGAATGGAAAACATTGAAGTGATATCTGTAATGGATTGATTATGAGTAAATAAAGAACAGAATACTTTACATTGTAATAAGCCTTATCATGCAACATCTTATAAAAATTTTTAAATTTATGTAAAACATAAGAAAAAATTATATGCTTCGTCTCAGTTACATCTCATATAGAATACTGTATTTTTTCAAACGGAATTTTTATATTCTATAAAGGTAGTTGAATAAAAAAATATTGGTAGCTTTTTTCACAACCAAAATAGTATATACTAACTTATATAAATATTGTAATTACTTAACCTGAATTAGAATTACAAAAGCAACTATAAACATCACTGTAGATTGAAGATGATTATAGCTATCTGAAAGAGTAAACAATATTAAAAAAAAATCATAATGGAATAAGATGATTATAGATATCTTATAAAAAATTAAAACAAAATAAGATGACTATAGATGTCTTTCGACAAAATGGAAATATGTAGAAGAAAATAATAATTGATGTTTTTTAAAAAAAACTGAAGATACTAGATGATGATTATAAATATCCAATAAAAATGGCAAGATGTAGGAAAAATAATTTTTAAAAGCGATTTGATGAATAGAACAAACGCTTTAGTGATAAATCATAAACACAGTGAAATGAAATAAGAGGGTGCTCATACTAAGAACACCGAGTTACAAATGTTCATATTCAATGTGAAAGTGATTTAATAAACTCTCACTGAGATAAAACTCTTTGTTTCCATATTTGAAATATGTGAGTTTAAATGTGCTTTAGTCCTTTTGTCCGTTAGGCATTTTGTTTGTTAGGCATTTTGTCCATTAGGCATTTTGTCCGTCAGGGATTTTGTCCGTAGGCATTCTGTCCCGCGCACGATATTTGATATATATTTAGGTTTGGAATGAAACCACAGCAGTATCGTCCAACATTTCCTTGGTTACTTATGCAAATGATTGACAGATTTTGTTATTATCATTGACATCCCTGGATTTGATATACCTGAGCTGTGTGTGATAAACTAACCTGTGTTCCAGATTAGCTTATATCTGTCTGAACATAGTTTAAATGATTGGGAGAATAATGTTCTTTGAAATTATTTGATTAATATAACATATTTTTTTGATAAATTATATAGTGACATTGTTTTAATTTATTACCTCCAAACAAAGCCACTTTTATTGAAAGAGATAAATGTGACAGATCGATATATAAGAGTACAATGCAAACATTTCTTCCACTAGCAGTAAATTATATTAAGATAATAAGTATTACTTAATAGTGTTTAAACATTATGAACTGTAAATTTGATATGTAGTACATTATTATCACTCTATAATAATAAAACACCGTGTGTACTTGTCTATTGGTTGATTGCAAGTAAATATTCCTCTTTAACATTTAATATACGATTTAACTCTATGACCTAAATGGTTATCCAAATAACAGAAATTCAAGTAACAGAAAAAAATCCAGGTAACAAAAATTCAAGTAACAGAAAAAAATCCAGGTAACAAAAAATCATGTAACAGAAAATCCAAGATATAAAATATCCGGGACACCAAAATATCAAGGATACAAAAAAATCAGAGATTCCAAGATTACTAAAAATATTCCAAGATTACAAAAACTGAAACAATAATATTATTATCGTATGTATACAAATTGGAGCATAATTGCAGTCACCGTAAAGAGTTATATTACTGATTATTCTTTTACAGAGTGTACACTGTACAGATAACATATATGCCAACTCATTGAAATGTCGTGCATTTCTATTAGTGGGAATTAAGGAATCTCATTTCTTTGGTTTTGTTGGAGAGTGTTTGAGGAGATAAGAGAAGTTAATGCAACTCACAGACACTGTTACAATGCATCTCACAATGCAGGCGAAAGGGAACAGATACAGTTTCAGTGTTATGGGAACTTTCAAATTGGATGGGATTCAAATATAATCGAATTTTACATTGTTTTTAGTACTTTTCATTGTGAAATAAATAATTTTAGGGTCCACTCCAGGCTGCGGGAAAATTTAGTTTATTGCATGATTTTGCAGAACTAAGGTCTAGGATTATGTATATGAAAATTGCATAAAATTTAGTTCAATATATATTTGCTTATATGTTATTAATATATTATGCACTCCATGAGCCAAAATTAATATTTCATACAAAAAAATATGAAAATGATGGTGTTGATGAAAATAATCGCTAACAAAACTAGGCATTTATTTTCATGAAGAGACAGAATGGAATTATGCATTCTCATATAATACCTCATGCGACACAAATTTCATACGAGGTACTTGGACAATATCAAAAATTTAGTTACTGGCATTCAAGTATCCCAAATCCAATTATATTCTTTGCTCGAAGATAGATATATCCCAAACCAAGTCATAATGATTTATGAATAGTTATTTTCATAATGCAAGAGTTTGATTTTCAATAAAATCATATGTATTGAATGTTTTGATTTGACTAGTGGAACTAGTCAAGTACCGGTAAACACAAGTGGGGCATATGCGTCAAATTTCAAAAATAATTAATTGAGAAAATAAGACTACCATCATTCTAGGAACATCTTTTACCATCAAAAGAACCAAAAGCACATATAGAATTTCAATAACGAGCAGAGAAAACTTTGCGGCAAAAGGGTTAAGTCAAATTTCATGGGGCTTATGAAACATTGAACGCATTGATTAAAATGATTATATTTGCTTTAAGGGGATCTTTAGAAAATATCAAACTACTGCAAGCTCAGCTGATAATAGTTTGAACACTAGTAATTTGCCTAAAATATTTACTATGGATTATAAATACTCAATTCAAGAAAAGTTTAGAATAAATAAATTGGACAATAAATTTCATTGCGTGGAGTCGCTGCTACTAATATACATAGTATGAATATTTATAAAATTTGAAAATTTCATGAACATAATTCGCGATATAGATAATTAATGAAGTAATGTAATTGAAGACTAAATTTTGAACAAAAGCTTTAGATTTTCCATTCCATCCAGCAAAACTTACTTCGGCATATTATATGATTCGATTCAAATCGAAAGTATGTATTATTGCGCAATTATTCACAAATATTTCTTTAAATCCTTGTCTGTACAAAAGTATTACATCACCACAGTAATAGTTTATGTATCCGACCAATAGCTATGTGATATTAATGGATTAATTCAATAACCTGTTTGCAGATTGCAGAAGAGATTATAAACAATACGTCTTACTAAACAGAAGATGTCAGTGCAATGTAAGAGATTTTTGACATGACAGGTACACCTGAAATTTACTTCAGATTTATTCCATCCAGGTCATTTTATAGTCTTGATGGAAATTTTATTGTCATCATTTCCAAAGATTCAATTTATCGATTTATTGAGAGTAAACCCAATTTTGAAAAAAAAAATTGAATTGATCATTCTGAAATTTGTATGGTACAAGTAACACCTCAAAAAAAAAATATTTTATTCATGTAACTATTTCGATTTTGGCATTGGTTTTCGAAAAAAATGTAGTTTTTTTTTACAAATTCCATTGGACGAGAAGTGCATGATTTTATAAGTTAGAAAATAAAACTAAGAAAGTTTTAAAATCATTGGAACATTTCGAACAAATATATAGAGGGCATTTATAATTTTCCTTCCTGTTTTCTTATAAGCATTTTTCAATGAAAATACACTTCTTACAGGAAAACCAAAAACATAAGATAATAAAGTAAAATGTCAATTTTATCGCTATGGATGAAGTTTGAGTGCTGTTTCATGTTGTTATGTAATCTATATGTGATATGAATGCATAGTACACATCCTAACATCTATTTTCCAACCAAAAAAAATCATGATTTTGGACCTCTTTGGAACCCTCCTGGGGGGGGGAGGGGGAGCGGGGGGTTCTAGTGCTCGTACCCTCACAATAATTTTGGACATGAAAGTCCATTACCAAAAGATGTTTTTTAGCAATAAAAAGAAATATGATCACCAAAGTAAAAAATCCCTTATCAACAAATCAGTTATATCCTTAGATTTAATCATTGAATAGATCATCTTTCTCTATAAAGAAAACAATTTACAATCGTAAGCATCACTTCTACAACTGCAGTGAAACTCAATATTTGTTCTAAAGTTACTTTATTTAGCGATCGCAGGCTGTTTCTGATTGAAAATAATGACTTCTATTGCATGATTGCTGGGGAATTCATTTGAATGCTTGGATATTTCTAGAATTTATTAATCCTTATCAAAAAGTAATTGAGGTTTTCATACAATTAAACAAAAGCTTTTAAAGAATTTGAAAATCCTTTTATTAATCAATTAAATTATATCTATCCCTTATATCTTGTTCAGAAAATGGGATGTTATTTAAAAAAAGATTGGGAAAAATAAAATATCTAGATCAAAAGGAATGTTTTCCATTTCCCGAATGTACAAAACTTCTCATTGTTGTTCAAACTTTTTATTCTGTATTTAATTAAGATAATATTTTGCAAATAAGTTTACAGCGTTGAAAGTGAATTAAGGAATGAATAATAGGGAATCAATTAACTTGAAAAGAGAAAGTTTGAAAAGTGTTGGAAGGGGAAATTGTGATAAGTTATTAATGCCACTCTAGTGGAATATTTGGTATTGAAGAGGCAATTCAGATGTGAAAAATGTGAAGGGTTTAAGTGATTCTGAGGGGAGTGAAATAGAGAGGGACCGAAATGTGACTTTCTAATTATCTTTAACAAAGGTATTTTACTACAATAAAATACACCACTCTCGGAAATTCCAGTTTAAAGCAACAGCATATTTCACTAGAAATTGTGAAAGGGTGATGCATGTAAATATCAACTAAATTTTCAAGTTATTTTTACTTCGATTTAATTAACAGTTAATGTAGCGATTGCGTAACAACTGCTTGTACCAACTATGAAACACAAATAGCAGCACCACACATTTATGAATCCGGAATTCCCGAGAGTGATGCATTTTATAGTAATATAACATATCTGGTAATAAAGTTCAACTTTAAAAGCATATTAATTAAACCGGTAAATATTAAGAGATGGGACGAAAAATATCAATTGGAATCAATTAATGCAAGTTACTAGGATTAAAAACAGAAATATAATTTAAATATTGCATTGAATACGTAATAGTAATTTAATCTTATTTAAGTTTTTGTGATTTGAATTGGGTATATATGAAAATATAATACATCAGTAAATTAAATTATTGTTCAATTACCAAATCACAGCGACTGTTTTTCAGTTAATGAAAACTTATTCAATTGTTTAGTAAATTGACTTATATAACTTTCACACTAAATATGATGTAAATAAAATATTAAAATTATCCAGTGGTAATAATAATTGGAAATGTTTTAATGATCTCATTTTCTTTTATCTGTTTTTAAATCACTAAGTATATCATTCACTCAGTGGTGTAGTTTGAATTTAATGTTTGTACTTATAAAAATAAGTTTGAGTTAATTGGTTTTGTATAGGGAATAATAAGTTTTGGTTGATATGATAAATATGGAAGATACAGTCGATACAGTAGATGCAGCACTGGGTGCATACTTTCGATGCAGTCAAACAAACCCCTTTTTGGGTTTGTTTTAGAACTGACACATGGCTTCCAGATTATAATGGGATTTTGTCATTTAACAGGATATGGAAGCGGTAATAACTGGTTCCCTTTTATTTGCCACAAATATTAAAATACCTTGTTTAACAAATATGGCTATGAGAATGATTGGAATAAAAGGCAGAATACCATATAATTTGATAGTTCTACGGCAAAGTCTAGGACACAACTGCTAGAGACGTAAGTCCCAAGAAAAAGGAGGATTTTAATTAAGCCTAATGAAAAGAAGGTACAGTCAGCAAATCAAACAGCTATGACTTCATATTGAATAATATTTTTATGGGTTTGAAAATAATATCTTGAAATGGTATCTTGATAAACTTCTTGGTGTGAGGGGCAAAACACAGAATATAAGCCACAATAGACATTCAAAACCATTGAGGTTGGTTTAGAAACACATAGTTAAATACATATCTGAATTAGAGTTCGTCACATCGATATATTATATAAAGTCGATACAGTCAATATATTCGATCAGTACATTAGATCAGTCGGTGTTTCTTCAGTCATCATTCTATGAAAATAATATTAATTGATATTGGGTTTCCTAGTGCTCTTAATTAGTATGTTGACTAATATATACAATAACTCTATCTTCAGGAATAGCATCTTATATTATTACATTTGTGATAATATTTTCTTGTCATTCCCCAATGGTTTATATATATATATATATATATAAGTAAATAATCATACTATAATATAGTAAAGGTGTCACGCAATATTCCATTGCAGTGCATGATTTTCCTCTATTATTTAATCTTGCGAGCAAATACAAAGAAAATAACTTTATGAATTTATGTTATTCAAATAGTTTTTATTAATCACTGTCCTAAAATAGAACATATTTCTTTATTTAAATAAAATAATATTAAAACCTTGTAGTATCAATTTGAAGTAGTATTAAAATAATTTTAATATTGAATTGGAAGTAGTATTAAATCCCCTTCTACTACGAGGTCTTAGATTTTCGTAGTATCGTAGGCTTCACTTAGTATCACCTCTTCATTTTCCACTTTCATCCGTGATTAGTATCACCGGTGCTTGTGTCTACTTTCGTCACATTCCTTGATATGTGACTGCATTCAAGGAAAAGTATTTCTGCATCTATGAGCATTGTTACCGACAGTGTTAGGTGACTTTGCTCATAGAACTTTGTTTCCCTTTGTATGCCTCTTTCATTTCTTTTTTTCTGAATTTCCTTTTAAAGTCAGCGATTTGGTCATTGGTTCCGAATCAGACGCCCCTACTAAAATTATATTATATTATGAAATAAGATATTATAATATATTCTTATTATTAAATAATCCAGTCCTGCTTTGAAGTTTCATATCTTTAAACATTGCGATATAACAAAAATTCACTAATAAATCATTCGATTATCACAATTTATCGGAAGATTTACTGTGACTTTCTTGGATATTGACTTTAAAATGTCATATAATGTCACATGTTTAGTTGTGTAGTCACGTCACAGCTGTGACCCAATGGCAGAGTAGAACGAGGTTATATAACACACACACACATGAATATACACACACATAGTTAGTAACTGAGAATTAAATGAAATAGCTACTAATAACAATAAATGTAATGTAGAGTAAAATACCAGAGACTAAACGAGTACATAATAATTATATGAAGTTCGCATCTCCTCCAGATTATAACAAATTTAACAGAATGCTATGTTTCATTTTAGATAAAGCAACATACGTAACAATTGAATTGTAAATTCAAAAACTCATAAAATTTCTGAACTATTGAATAAAGAATATTCTACTCTATATAATAACACAATCTATAATTTTGCAATATTGATATATGTTACTGCTGTTGCACAATTTAACTTTAAAACGATTATAAGATATTAAACTTATGCTTTACAATCCTAATATATATGCCACGTCACTTCAAATTAAAATAAATTCTTAAATGAATACTGAAAGAATCTAGGAGTAAACCTCACAGATTGTATAGAATTATAATGTTTACATTATCAATTCATCCATGTAAATTATTATTAGTCCATTGATGTCATGCAACATTGTGTCTAACTCCTCTAATCTGATTATAGTAATCTGTACCCGAATGATCACTCTACCAAATTCCCTTTGTTCAAATGTTAAATCAGTCCACCGTTTCCAGGTTTTGTGTCAAAGACTTTATATATACAATGTTAGTTAATGGTTGAATATTAATTATGTTGTTAATATGCTAACCAGTTTTATATGAAAGAGGTGCAGTTTTTCTATCAGTTTCTCTGTTATCTCCACATTTTCTATCCATTCTTTCGTTAAAGATGTTAATTTTTTCAATTGATTAATTACAATTATTAATTAAACAAATAAGATTCCTGTCCGATGATGAATAATAAAGATTAGAACTTTTATTTACATGTGGACTAAATTAGTATTTTAACGATCACATGCTAATTATTTAAGTATTTTCTACTTACATGTGGGTCATATTGCTATTTTGTACACATGTGATTACAACAATAATTTCACTCTCATGAGGTTGCAATTACTATTTCACTTACAGGTAGTTGCAATTAATATTTAACCCACAGATGGTTTTGCAATTACTATTTAATACACGGGTGGCAACATTTCTATTTACTCACGAGTGTGCGAGGTACAGAGACAAGTTCTGTAGAACACAAAAGACAGTCACGCACAGGTCTGCCACTGCGAGGTTCGTCAGGAAGAAATTGGTGGTAGATTTCATGCGGGGGTGGAGGTACATAACCACCAACACGATTGTGTTCCCTGTAGGAGAAAGTGAATTGTTTTAACATCATCAACAGGAGAAATTGAATTATTAACTGAATGTGGTTTGTTGTTATTAGAGTTGTAAACTGGAAAACTGGGACAAAGTATTGTCTATAAAAGTATAGCATGAAGCTGGAGAATATGAACGTAAACTCCTTATATATAAGTCCCAGTTAATAATAACATGATATGCTGAATGGAATTGAGTTATTTTAATTGCGAAAGAGAGACAAGTAAGACTCTGTAATTGAAGTCATGTCTTAAATAAAATGATGCAGTGGAAATAAAACACAGCCATTGAATAAGATATATAAAATAACCGAAGTGATTTGCCTAATTTTAGTGTAACACAATCGATGAGGCAGTGAGAAAAATCCCGAAGAAAAAGTAATTCCATCCTGATTTTTTCAATTTGTGTGTTCATAAACTCGAAATAAATAGTTCATTCTAAATAAATAAATAATTACTATTTCATATTTTGTTACCAACAGTAATTCAATTATCTGATTTTTTTTAATTATCCGTATTAAGTATATATAGAATTATTATCATTTTCAGTATGAGTAGTATTTGTACTATTGTAACTTATATTAGTTTTGGTACAATTATAATAGATTAAGATGATAGATGACTGATTTTATGATTGTAGGGGTGAAAAGATCACTAGTGAAATAATTATAATAATGAGAGCTAATTGGAAATATTAAGATCACTCATAAATCACTTAGGTTACTTAATCATTAAATTTAATATTATTGGATATTATTGGAACCTTACATGTAATATATAATATATATGTGCTGCAAACATAAGTTGTTGACTCAAAAATTTAAAAAAGAGTATATGTTTTTGGCATAAGGAAAACAGATTTTTTATTTTACAATTTTATCAGTTCATTTTTCATTAAATCCTCTTGATCTAATTTTAGCCATAACTTACTTTTTAAAAATGCCCATCTCTTAGGAAAACATATTTTCCGTGAAGGCAACTACTCAGAAAGGGACATCTATTACTTTAGATAAAAATATTGATAGGTAAAAATCACCCGATAGAACTAATTTGAATATCAAGAAATCTCTAATTATTTAAATATCATAAATAATTCAAAGAAAAACCTTTTAAGCTAGATGATTGGTAAAATATATGTGGCGTCGTGGAGAAAATTTGAGAATGTTGTATATGGCATGAAAGTAGATGATGAGAGTATGTTTGAATCTAGTTATTGCACGTTAGGTAAAATATCTCAGACTTTCAACAGAAAACATGACAGACATACAAAATCTGCTTTGGAGCTTACACAATGTGTTAACGCTATATCCTTTGTCCATTCATCAACAAAAGTGCAATTGCACTATCCTAGTACCCACTACCCAGTTTAGCATAAGAGATCCAAATATATAAATTTCTGTTGGATAAGGAATAATTTATGCCTTCGGAGCTTACATCTCTGATTTTCACCAAACCTGTAATCCCCAATAATATAAAAAATCAGGGTTTGTTGGAGATAATAATCAATAACTTCATTTACCTGAAATTCTTGAAAATACACCAATATTATATTTAGTTACACATATTACTGTATATGGTGGCCAAAACTAAAAATTTTACAGGAGTACAACATAACATTAGATTAACAATAATTCTGATATATTTTTTTTTTTTCAGGTCAACCTATATTTGTTTATGATACTCTATAATTCCTATCGAATTTCATTGGAATAATTCATGTCATTCGTTGTTTGAATAGGACAAACTGTTCACATTTGAAGATTTTCAATTAAGTTATTAAATTCATAGAGAGAAAAATATGGTGAGACCATATAAGATCAAGAGGAACCAAAAATAATTTTACAAACACAGAAATTTAATGCATATTTACCTTTATGTAAACAAAATCCTTGAAATTCCATTAACACAAACGGTGCCTGTATTATTAGTTTAGGTGCTTCTCTGTTTTTACCCCGCCACTTCTATTTTAATGAAACAAATATATCAAAAAGCTCATTTTATTTCATAGAAGATAGATATGTATAATTTAGAGACATTCATTCGAAATATTAACATTGATGTGAATATATATATATATATATTGACAGATATGTGTATCTGGGGGCAATTCAAATTGAAACTGGGTCATTAAACAATCATGATGTGTGATGTAGTGTACAACCAACTAGCGGACACAACAAACCACATTACAGCCATCTATGTTAAGAATGATATATTTGTTTCATTAAATTTTTAGAAGTGGCGGAGTGATAAAAAAATCCTTATTTTTTAATTGGAAATTATTTGTTTCCACAGTGTCCAAGAGTTGGCCACTATTACAAATAATAGGTACAGTGTATTTAACTAATATGTATTTTGTTTCTGAAATAGTATATAATTGTTTTAGATAATTTACATAATTAACATTTTCTTAAATGGTATCACATGAAATGAATAAATACACAGCTAGTAATTAATAATATTTCTTATATGAAATTATTATATATTGTTACAGTGATGTTACTAAAAAAATGAACGAAATTTGCAAAATTAACTTAATCTAACTATCCATATTCATTTATTTACCAGTACTGAGTACAATACAAAATAATTGAGGAAATTTCATTAATGTTATTGCTCTATTATTATTTAGCATAAGAATGTTCAAGAGGTTAATAATACATCTTCAAAATATATGTAAGAACGATACTAAGGGATTATTATATAATTAACAACAGAAAGACATTTAATTAAAATCTTAAACATAAATGTAAATAATCCTTCTAAATGAACACACTACATTATAGAAGTTCATAAATGATAGTAAAATATATGTCAATTAATCAGATGTAATCAAACACTGGTGAATTTATGATGAAATTTATATGACATTTAACTGAAAAGGGGCAACTGTAGCAAATGGAAGACAAATTTAATTTTACCTAAAATAGATTACAATGACTCTTCAAAAAGAGAATAATGGTCTCTTCAGATTTACATTTAGTCGAGAATTGTAGACCCCTTTCTTGAGAGTCGATAAATGGTATTGGGAAATTGGTAGAGAAATTTAGATAGCTTTAGAAGAAGAGGAATAACTATTCATTGATTTGAAAATGACAATTCGATTTTGTTTTAAATATATTGGAACATCTTCAATCATTTATAAATAAAAATAAATAATTTTGAAGCTTTTTACCTCTTTCCTGTGTATCTCCTCTAGATCTATGACTGTCTATAAATCGACTAAAGTTCAGACTCACTCATTCTGATACAATTGTAGACCTGATCTGATAAATAATTAAAAATATATACAATTGAGTTGGAATAGTATTGGGAGTCTTAATTATGTTGATATATTTAAAACATAATAATGAAATTAATCAATATGTCTCATTGTGTTGCATTGTAACCTCAGGCAGCAAAGATTCTCGGGCCAATGTGGTTCCAAAGTTGGCCCAAGAAACATGGCTACCTGTGATTATAAAAAGTATATGGGAATTTCACTCCTATTTCAAATCAAAAATATGTCCTTCAAATGTATGTCATTATATTGCACTTTTATGTCTAATATGGTGATACTCTAAATTTACGATGTGAAAAAATGAAATTAATATAAATATGAGCTAGATAAATATGTTAACAATGTTTATTACTAGATTACTGAAAGGAGAACCACATTTCAAATAATGTATAAAAAACTGATTTCTGAATATACAGGCAATATAGATATCTAACTTGTATGGAATAAATGAATGAGAAACATCTTTAGTCAATATAAATATACACTTAGCAGTAAAGTTTTATAATCTTCACTTATTTCATTATATAGAACTTCTTTATCATCACTTGACAATTGGAAATAGTGTTACAAAATGAAGTAGTAAAATTAATTTAGTTCATATGATATGAAAAAAATTTTAGATATGAGGAATTAAGGCCATAAATTTATATTAGCCTGTTCTTTTAAATTATTAAAAAAAATATTTTGAAATACTGGATAACATTACAAGGAATTTTAGACAAACATTATTCAAGAAAGTACTCTGGAAACGACTATAGATTACAGCACCAAACAAACAATTCAACTTCATAATCTTACATATATATAATAAATATGTTGCTTTTCAATATATTTATAGAAGGAAACAGAGGCTATTTTTTTAGATTTTAATTCTAGTTTAGTAAATTTTAGTTTGTATATAGCATCAGTGATTATCTAGCTCGTGTGAAATCAATATATTTCGTTTAATCAATCTATTCACTCATTGCATCATGAAAACCAAATTCAATTTCTAGAATTCGTGTCATTTGTGTGGAATGTAGCGGAATGCACTGATTCGAAACCAAAGTTTCTAATTGACATTAGAACGTTATCAAGTGTTTGAAGTTCAGAAAGCAGCAGAGTGTTTTGGATAACTGGTTCGATTTTCATTTGTTTAAATATGAATTATTATACGGTTAAGGGAAACTAATCCACTAAGATAAGTTATTTGACGAAGTGGGTCCCATTTACACGATATTCATTCAGAAACTATTTCAACAGTTATAACTATTCAATTATTATCGATTCGAATAGTGAGAAAATCTTTATTCATTTCTGATGATTGAATTCTGCATTCACTGGAAAAAATTGAATTGGAATCACCGGAAAAAAATTGAATTGGAAACACGTACAAGACATAATTTATAATTCAGTTATAGCCGGCATTCGAAAAGTCAGATCAATGTCACTTCCAGTTACCATTTTATTCATTCACTATTTTTGAACGGTAAAAATAGAAAATAGAACATGGTACGTTTTTGGTAACAATTATAAATAAAGAACGAAATACAGATTTTAACAAGCAGTATAAAGTACTCAAATTACGGATTCACAATAGAATATTTCATGTGCAGATGTCGTAAAATTTAATTGAAGTTAATTAATAGATAGGACTTGTATCTTAAAAAAAGAATGTTATATAGTTTATTTCATTCGCAATAAGAATATTTATTACTGTATCATACTTTCCCATGTGAATTGTTAACAGTTAAGTAACATTTATCTTGATGAGACCAAAATAACAATAGGAAATATGTTTGGAACATCTTTATTCAGGTCTAAAATTATTAAGTACAGCCACGTACTCTGTTTTAAAGTAATAAGACTTTAGAGTGAAGTTGCGCAAGACTTAGAGCAATAGTTAATAATGGCACAAAACCCATATCGATTAATTTACCAATCATGTATTTTAAATGTTATTTTGCCATTCATTTAATCTATAATCTATATGATCTACTCTGAATTTATTATGAATAATTAATAATGTCTACACGCAAAGCCATTTCTAAATGTTAGTGGCCATTTCTATAGAATGACTGAATATAGATTTTCTTCAAATGAAGTCACCAATCATGACATAAATTTACTTTAAATTCAAGATAGCAAATAATTGCTGCATTTAACTGGTTATCAATACATTTTAACTTGATAAGATAGATTATCAACATTTAAAAGATAAGTAATTGCACAATTAGATCCAAAGGTTAAAAGCGTAATTCCTCGTCAATACGAACATAATTGATATAATTGAGTCTCGATACTGGGAACACGAATAAATGTTAAGAATAAATATTTATGGTGCAATCTTTATACCAGTATATTTTTATACATTAGATAATACAATTCTTGTAAACTCAAGTATGAATTGATACACTGTTTTAGCTAAAACTCCTCTTGTATAGTTGTACTGTATGAATTTAATAATTCATAGTTACATAATTGCATAATAACAATAATTCACAGAAATATATAATTTACCAAAGTGACGCCATCTGATTGAATGATTGTGATATGCACTATAGTAAAATATAAATATAAAGAACTGATTAACAATAGAATGAATAGAAACGGTTAATCTACTTCACTTTAACTATAATTGATCAATTGAAATAATTGCTTGATTAAATGATTTCATATTGCATTAATTAAATGATTTTATAGTGCATTTTTATAGCGATTCAGATATCAATAAATTAAATATTAATGATTTGAATTTATTCTACTAAGTGATTGAATTGTTTATTTATATTAATTGAAGAATTAGAATGAAATTATCAAATAATTTAGAAAAATTGGGGAACTGCCGGAAAACATAATGTCACCAAATGATATATGCAAAAACAGAAATATGCATCCTGGAATAGAAAATGATTATATATGTAACTGAATAATATAGATGTGTGTTGACATGCAGATTACAGGCACGCCCCGTATTTATTACCGAAATCACTATTCAGACTTATTTCAAATGGTAATAAAAGCGAGACATGACACGAAATTATTATATAATTGAAACTCCTCAAATTTTTCTTGATGACTCTACTTCATTGCCAAAATCTGCCTATGAAAGTTCCAAGTATAGTGAATGAAATAAAAGTATTAGTATTATACTCTTATTCAGTATAGTTCAGTAATAAATTTTATACTTTGAATAAAACATTTTTGACATAGGGTAAAGTTTCGAGTTATCGGATATGGTAAGTAAGAAAATGAATGTAATATATGTAATTTAACTAATTTTAATTGGTATCCATGATTTCATCAGCGGATTATGGCAATATACGCTAAGTTGAGCCATATTCTTATATTATATCTTATAGAAGATGATATGTTTAACAATTTACAATAATTTTTTCCATAACTAAAAAATAATTAAAATAAAAATAGATTTTCAAAATAGAATATAGTTTTCTATACTCACCGACTAAACCTGTGATAAACACCAACGAAAACAGGGCCATGAGAGTGAATTTTACAGCCGGTCTGTCGAGAATGTACGGCTTGGAGGGGTCTCCGCTATAAAAATTTGAATTCTCATGGCGACTTGAATTTTTGGAATATCCAACATTTTTGACAGGCGACTGGAGTCCAGGATCGAAATGTAAACGAGCTTCTGACTGAGGAATTAAATTACTTATTCGAAAGCTCTCTTTACTATTAGATATATGGGGAGCAATTCTGTTCGTTTCTAAATATTTCTTCTTTCCAATTCCTTCCATGTAACCAGTGGTGCTTGAATTAATACTCAAAGTTTTGTTTGATTTGTGAGCGTGATCTGTTTTCTTTGAGCGAAAAGTCCTCTCATTGTGATGACGAGTCCTTTTCAGTTGTCTGACCTTCAGTCTCCAATGTCGATTTTTCTTTTCAATCGGCCGGAAAGGCTTCTGCTTGTCGGTCACGAATTTGAAAGGATCTCTGTCCAAAGTCTCGTAAATGGTCGAAGGCTCCTCTTTTTCAGGCAGAAAGAGAATTTTCTCGAATGAGATGTTAGTGTGAATTAGATTAGGCAACACGAGGAGAGATGAGGGGGTCAGTACTTGGGGGGCTAACATCATGGTAGCCTGATGTCCACCAAATTAACTCATATTGCAATCAGCCTATATATGATTAGATACAGTGTAATAATTCTTTTTCTCTGTGGATGAAATCAAAAAATGGTTAAAGAGCGACAAAATTAATGGAAATTCATGAAACAATTATCAAATCACATTAATGGCCCAAAAAAAGAGATGTAATTAAGAACAGTTGAATTTTTTTCGATAACTCCAATTTAGAATTTCATCGATGAGTTATCGGTCAACGATATAAAGAACTTAATATTAAAAAGAAACAAACAATCAATTATATCATCCATCGTTTCGAAAAAATCAGACTAGAATTTTAGATTGGAATTTTTTTTATATCTTTAATAGAAATTAGACTGATGGCAGTCAGTCGATAAAAACCTGAAGGAGAATCTATAAAACTGTTGATTTACTGATGCTGATACTATATATATATGCATTGTATTACTTATATTAATAGTTCTTTTAATTATTTTTATTAGTGTGTATCATCTATATTTTAGGCAGTACTTGAACTTGGATAAAATATTTGTTTGTAATGAATGCATTTCATCATTTTCTTAATTGGTAGGAATTATATACACATTTATTTTTTATACTAAGGTAGTTTAAAACAATTAACCATTCGCATTCCTCAAAATATAACATTAATTTATTAACTGCGTAATCATAACAATAATATAATATGAGAATCAAATTATACTATATTATTTTATTATTCAAAACCAAACGAATAGATTAGATTGGATTAACTTCAAGCTTCTAAATCCGAAGTTCAATTAAAATAATCGTGGTAAATAGCGCGAAAAAGAATTTATTACAGTCGAACTATTTAAAACAAACAGTTCACTGTTATGAAGTGTTATATTCAATTAAATATGCAATTGATATTTGTATTCATCGGATGAAATATCTCGTAACTAACTTGGCCTAAAATAAAATTTTCGCCTAAAATTGCATTATAGTTTTAAAATGAATTAAGTTTTAATTTCAACGAGAATGCGTATTTTGTTAACACTGAAAGTTTTATTAGTATAAAACATATAAATAAATAATATCAATTGACGGAATTACTTAATTATTAAAATTTGAGCTCTAAGATTTTCATATCATCAAGAATTTTTTGGAAATTTCAACGTTGCAGGTATTATAAGTTTCAAGCTTTCGAATAAAAATATGTCTATTCATTTTCATTTTGTCTTTTGAAATGATATTCGACGCGCGATATAACTTTTCTTCGATGCATTCCAACTTCGATAACTTTGATTGCATTAACAATATGTTAGATTTGCTTAGGTGGATAGCTATAGAATGGTGTCACAGCCTACTTTGTATAAAGTCTTACACTTGCTAATTAGTCCACTCTACCTAATTAGATGACAACAAACTAATATTGACTATAACTTCGACATATCAAATAATTTAGTGTACAAGGAAGCGTTATTGCATGATCGTGTATTTTTTATACAGTCTGTCACAAAGGTAACTGACCCTTTCGATTTCCTGATTAAATATAAAAGAAAAAGAAAACATCTTAAAGATAAATCAACTCTATGCATTAAATGCAATGTCATTTTATTGATAGCTTCGGTTATTGTGATAACTTGTGCCTCTATTAGTTGCCATTTCCCTGTTCCTTCTTAGTGAATCAGGCAAGAGTTGAGTTATTTCACAGAAAATCTTGTTATTAAACTCCTGCAAATTTATTAGTTTTATTGATTTAAAATAGACTTTAAGATATCCCCACAAGAAACAATCGCCTGGGGTGAAATCTAGAGAGCAGGAAGGCCAAGTGATTTCCCCCGAACCTTGAAATCAATTGGTTCAAAAGAGCTCTCAAAAATGACAACGTTTTTTCAGTGTGGATGTGGCTCAATCCTGTTGAAACCAAAAATCGTGTAGGCCATGTCAGTCAACTTCAGGAATTAGAAATTATTTAATCATATATAGTTCGTTATATTTTACCATTAACTGCAATTGTTCTACCATCCTCATTTCAAAAAAGCAATAGCCAATATCAATGGGAGAAGTTATTCCAAGCTACACAGTCACACGGAGCATTGTTTTTTCTGGAATTTCTAGTGGATTTTCATTGTTTCAAATTATGCCTATAAACATGGTCAGACGAGTGAAAAAGAGCTTTTTCAGAGAATATTATGTTTCTGGTGGAAAATGAATCGTCGCACATTGTTTCTTTTCTGAGATGGATTCGGTATTCATTTTTCACTTCTGTTATAAGGATTCCCTATGAGTACAGCTACACAATTCTTACTCTTTCTTCCTTGATATGACAAGACATATGATGAATAACATAGGGTTTGAAACCGAAGCGGTCATGCTTTTGGTCCGTCAATAGGATACGAAGTTATATAATATCATAAAAATGATTCCATTTCAAATAAAACTAGTTTAAAAGCCCTCTGTATTATTCAAATCTGCATATACATCATTCTCACTATTTATAAATCAATAATTAAATTTATTTTTTATTTCATATCAAATTAAAGAATGTAAGTGAAGTGATGAAGTACTTTTATTACTAGGATAACATGTAACAGTAAGTTTTCAAACTTTATACAGTAGTGGCCAAAATATAAGGATAGGCAAGAACAAGTTTTCTAAATCTTTAATTTCATAAAAAGTATAGAACACTCATTATTGAAATTTTGCACGTATTTTCATATAGAGCTCATATGTGTTCGTTTGAACTTGCAAAGCGTTTGAACAAATATTCTATCAATAGTTTGATATTTCACTTCAAACAATTTCTTTTGATAAATTTCAAAAGTTAAGGGTAGCTATCATGAATTTAGAAATATTCCTGGATATTCGCAATTAACTAAATATTTTGTTAATAGTTCTTTCCTATATCACCGCAAAACATCTGCATCAAAATTTTACTAATATTGCACAAAATGAAGGAGTTATCCATCTTCCATTTATCCCCAAGAAATGTTCATAATTCTTCCACCTTAGTTATGTTTCTTCTCTGATTACTGTCTACAAATATAATCCAAACAATCTCGATTTGTTTGAGGTCCGTCTTTTTTTTTCTGAGTAGTAGGTTACGTGGTCCTGCATGAAATTGATGGTTGAGAGTTAGCTGCTTTTTAATATAGAAGAGTTTGTTGACGATGGAGCCGTTTTATACTTTTGCAATAACTCCTCCGTGCAGAATAATAATGGGACCAGGTGCAGCAGAAGAAATGATCCCCGAACCATCACACTACAACCTCCGACCTTATCTGTTTTCTTGAGGCAGTTTATATGTAGTTAACCTTTCCCCTACTTTAAGTTTGATTCTTACTTCTTCATTAGAACCAAAGATATTTAGTTTTCTTTCATTCATCACTAGAATATACTTTCGACCACTGATCCATCGACCAAACGACATGCTCATGACAAAACACAAGTAACACTCTTCGGTTCTTTTAAGAGATTAAAAGATTCGATGCAGAGACGGATGATTGGAATTTAGCTTGTTGAAGTCGAAGCTTATAATAAGACCAGGACACCGTACCACCAGACATTACACCTATCTCACGAGAAATTTGTCCAGGAGTGTTAAAACCTTCTTGCAAGCTTCTTTGAAGAGTTGCATGATCTTCTTACGGCGTTGCTTTGAGAATCCTACCCTTCTTCGATTTGGAATCAACATATCCATACTGCTTATGTTGAGCCACAATATGTTGCAGAATCTTTTTTGACCTTCCTGTGGCAATAGACATCTCTGGCAACGACAATTGGAGACTCTATCCAGTTAAGAAACTCAACAAAAAGTGAAAAAAATGGAGAATAAATGGAAGATGGAAAACTCCTCGATATTGTACAAAATTAGTGATGTATTGAAGTGATATAGCAAAGAATTATTCACAAAATGTTAAGTAAATTGCCAATATCCGGGAATATTTCAAACTTAAAGATGGCTGACCTTAACTATTGACCAGACCTAAATATATTGATTGAGGTGAAATATGGAACTATTGATAATATATTACTGTCCAAATGCTTTGAAATTTCATAAAAATAAATATGAGTTTTATATAAAAATACGTGCAAAATTTAAATAATGTATGTTCTGTACTTTCTTATGAAATTAAAGATTTATATAACTTGTTCTTGCCTACCCTCAGTTTTTGACCACTACTGTATATATTGATACATGGTACGAATATTTTTTTTCATATTATAAGATAAATATTGATAATGTGTTAAATTCATAAACACTCATAATACATAAACACCCATTGGCACTTTATATGCATTTAAAATTTAGTACTGTGATCGAAATTCAATTGCTTTTAACCCTAATGAGCTTGATGTGTATGTTTTAAGCACATCATTTATATATTACTTTATATCTTTAATGTCATTCCTTTGAATTTACCTGCATTTGTTCATACAAAAATACCGAAATATTTTTGTTTTTTTGATGAACATTTCACAACAGCGGTTTTGGAGCCTTTCAGCTCTCCAAAAGCGTCGCGTAGCATTGATACATATGGAATGGGTATTACAATAATTTCCTCAGAGTCAAAAACGCTGTGCAAACACGCTCGTGTGACATCGCCCTAAAAGTTTTAAAAAAAATACGTATATACGAAAATGTGGCTACGTGCGGCAAAGTTTAATATATAGAGCACGGGCCAAGAAATACTGCTTGGTACCTGCTAAACACACCTCAGTCCATTCGTTTAAATGGAGAGCGCATACACGCGCAAGAATCACACCCTCTCTTCCACCCAATCTCAGCTCTGCTCTCTCAGATGTCAATGTCTTAAATAATTTGTTTTCATGTCTCCTTTTATGCTCAATATTATTACTTGAAATTTGGTACACATCGAATAAATGAATATTCTTTATTCGTAATCTGCATACAGTACAAAAATTAAAAAGCACAATTTGAATATTAAAACAGTTTAGTATATATACCAACAACTTGTAAAAAATACAGTACCATAGGTTTATAAATAAGATATGTGTATTTTTTATACACACAGTCAAGCCTTCCGATACCTTCTGAACGTCAAAGTCACTAGGGTTAAGGAACAATCAAGTAAATCATCATATTATATTCTCTTCTTATGTGTAACTATTTTTCTTGACAACATTAACTAACAAAGACTTCAATCCATTTTTCAAAGAAAATTTGATTCAATTCACTGTAAAATAGTTATGGAAAGAGATATCTTACGAGTGCAAATATTGTTATATAACAATCAATTGTAGAAAATTTAGTTTTCATCTGACTTAGAAATTCAATGGCATTAAATGAAATCTTGACGCAACTTCCTCATTCTGGAGACCTCATCATTCAGCCAGAGGTGAAAGGAAATATTCATTGCTCAGTGCTCATTCAATATATTTAAAAAAACTAGGAATAAAAATTAAGTTAAGCTAGATCACTGGAAGATTGAAAAGTTTGTATGTTGTGTTTCAGTTGAGCTAGTTCAATAACTATATACTGTAATATTATATTCAGACAAAAATAAATTAAGTGATCATATTTAATAGAAATTGTGAACCTTGTATTTCTGAAGTTTGGTTTTTATATTTAAAGTTTCATATTGACTTAATATGATCATTAGAACGATTAAGTTCAATATGCTTAATGCTTATATGACCGTATTTAAATATATTAAATTGAATACGAATCTCATATTCGCATTGTATATAATATGATGTTGAGATGATTATTATCATATGACAAAACTAAATGTCTTTGTTCGATAATACAATATTAAGATCCTCACACATCACACCCGTAATTTCTACTTTTTGCTCATTATCAGTATTATGTAATAATAATGAGCAGCTGTTGTGCCATAGCACTAATTATTATTTCCATTCAGAACATTATTTCCATTCAACGTTGAGCATTACTTGCAGATCCTTTCATTGGTAAACAAAAGTTAAATTTTGGTAGCATTATAGAAACTTTTTCTATAACTATGTAAGGAACTTTATTTTCATTTTAATCTTAATTAATGCTTTGTATACATTGAATAATTATATTTTATGATATTTAACCGATATTTTTGTGAGCGCCATTCAAGTTTCCTGCGAAAGTTGTAGTATTAAGTTCAGCAAATTCTCCATCAGTGAAGCTAATCTGTCCCAATAAACAAATTAGACATGGCGTGAAATTGTTATTTGTTTGTTTAACTGTAGCAGCAAGAGGTTAATGATTATTATTACAGCATATCTGCAAGAATAGAAAAAAAATTGGAAATATTTCAATATTAGGGAAGTATTTTACAGTTTAAAAAACAACGCATCGAATAAAAAAAAAAAGTTCGTTAGAGGGAATATTCCTTGTTTTTATTTTCTTTATTCATAGAACTGCGAATGGTTTCTGTAATAAAGCTAAATAAACTGAAAGTAGTATATGTAAAATTACAATTATAAAGAATATGATAATTTGATTCAAGTAGTCATATCGAATGTTTAGTTATTATTCTAATATTTGTATGAGAAAAGCTCCAATTAAGAGTTATTTAAATGTTACAAAAAGAGAAGAATATGAATTCAAATTCGAACCTTTTGTCAACGTTCTTTAATTCAGACCTTGCAATTAATGTACTACCATATTCACGCTAATCTACTTTTGGATTACACAATATACATTAAGTGGCTGATTTGAGCTCTTTGAAACTCTAATGGCTGTAGATTGGAACTGTCTGTCAAACTCTATATCATACACACTTGTCCGGCTAATGGTTCTCCTCTCCTGGGAAGTTAGGGATTCCGATTGGAGCTTAAAATTGAATCGCGCACCTGCGCTTAACGATTGCAGTAATTATTATTGTAGAAACGATGCAAAATTGTTTGGGTATTTAACGTAAATGAATGAAAATTGCATTCAAAGAAAGTATCAGAACTACACGTTTTTTTAACTCATTAATTTTGTTTAACCCTTTACCGCCAAACGTCCTTTGGGGAGAACGTTAGAAAAACATCATTTATAGTCTTTATTTAGTCCGTATAATCATATTTTAGCAGTAAGAGGCGTAAAATTAAAGGTAGCATATGTCACATAATGATTTGAGATTATGAACCACTCAAAAGTTCTTCACAAAGATATTTAACTTAAGAAAAAATAAAAGTGTACTTTGTTTAACCTATTCTAAATTGAAAAGGTTAACTATGAAAATATCGATCAATCGAAAAAATATTCTTGGCCTGGAACATGTCAGGTGCATTATAAGGTTAAAAGAGAAATTGGTAATTAAAAACTTAACTTCGATCATTCTTAATATCATCTTGATGTATAGTGAAACTTTTACAATAATATACTTAGTTTTTTTGTCATGTTTTTCATTTGGTATAAGTAAATGATATTTATCTATTCATCAATTTAAAATATAAACTTTAATTCGATTTATAAAATAATTCACCATTCATAAAAGAGCGATTTTATTTCTTCTCACAAAATTGTGAAGACATTTTTGTAATTGTTATCTCAATTTTGAATTATAACTTAACGATTAACAATTACTACGGTATGATCCAAGATATAGGCCCGAAAGGTTCTGGAAGCGCATATAATGGCAGTTATCATTTATTTATGATTTTTTTTCCAAATAATTAATTACAATTATTTTCAGAAGCTATAATTATATTCAGAAATAATGTTCAGAATTATAATTAGGATCTTTGAAGTTACTTCTCTTGTAAAGACATTTTCCCTATTTAACATTTGGATCAATATTTTTAATACGTTTGCCGCAAACCCTACAGTTGCTTTTCATTTTTTTGCCATCCTGAACTCCTGTAAACAAATATCACAACGAAGATTTCTCTTTATAATTTGATTGTTTTCTCAAAACAATGTCCAAATCTTCTCTAAATTTTACATTTGTAGGATATTCATCGGGCAAACTGAGCTGAAGTCCATTATCATTTTTCTATTCACCTTTCTATTTTCAATTTTAAAATATATTTTTGACTGTAATTAGTCTCTTTTATATTAATCACAGCGATAAAAAAGATATAATCATTTAATTCAATTAGAAACTGGAATTTATGGCGCAGATCTAGAACCAGTAATGCATATATTTTTTTAAGGAAATTGTATACCGATTAGAAAAAACTGTATATGTTATATACTTAATTTATTATTTTCAACAACTGACAGAAAACCGTGCGCACCGAAAAAGTACGGTAATTGACATCATGATATTTTCTTGTCAGTTAATCCTGAACCTACCAAAATATTGCCAACAGATCTATTTGAAATACCTGTCATATGAGTGGCATTTTGATGCCACTCATTTATATATGATAGACATAATCTCCTAACAA
The DNA here is from genome assembly GCA_947561585.1 of Caprella mutica. Lineage (NCBI taxonomy): Eukaryota > Metazoa > Arthropoda > Malacostraca > Amphipoda > Caprellidae > Caprella > Caprella mutica. Next base: position 247,695 of record CANNZV010000409.1, on the reverse strand, counting down.
GATGAAACTCTGTTCTGAAGGAGAACCTCTCAAAATGACATGAAAATATACTTTCATAAAATTGCTCAAATATTGTGGAAAATTTGAACTGATTGAAGAAACAAATTGGAAAATGTGAGATAGAGATTGAATTTGGAAAACTGAATTCAGGTAAATATATTTTTTTTACAGTTACTCAATATGTTAACTTGTGATATACAACTTTGGATATAAAACTTGAGTTATAAAACTTGTGATATACAACTTATGATATACAACTTATGATATACAACTTGAGATGTTCAACTTGTTTTTTATGGTAAGCAACTTTTGATATACCTCTTGTTTAAAAAAAACATGTGATATATAGCGTAATATCGGTCAGTAGGATTCACATTAATCAAGTAGAACTTACTGATAATTTATATTAATTTAAAATTATTATTATCATCTCTGAAGAGATATTTACTTTCCAATCATAATGATGGATTACAAATTATTATTTAATTTGACTATTGTGTTTTACAGTGATTGAGAAAAGATAGAAAATCTTTATTTCCTAATCCGTTATTAAGATATATTAATCCACTTTGAACTTATCAACAGACGTGAAAGAACAGAAATACTATGAAAGAAATAAAGATAACGAAAAGAACTCATGAAACTTCAAATTGGTTTTCCAAGTTTCCAAGTCAACGAGTATAGTTTATTTGAGTTAAGAAAATATTCATAAACAGGCATACTCTTCTCGTATTACGTGTCAGTCTTATGATAAATGACTCTCTTATTGTTGTCTTAGAGTAGAAAATATTTATGATTAACTTTGGTAATTGATGGGGAAAAAAGTTAAACTGAAAACGATCAATCAATTTACAAAAATTAGTCATTAAATAATCTCTATACCAGAAGAATTAAAAATGAGACACGTCCTATAATTATTAGGTTATTATAATTAAGTGAAAATATGAGCGGGATATTATTCTACTGGCATTATATCTAAATTATTTTGTATTTGCCTGTGCAAATAGCTTCACTACCAATAAATTATAGCCACTATGTACGTCTTTTTTCTCACTCCTTTTTCTTTATAACAATGAGGGAAACTAAGTTATTACTTATGTTAAATATAGTAAAAGAAAAAAACTATAATATTTGTATATTATAGCCTATAGTATACAATGAACAAATTAATTTAGTATACCACGAAAGACCAATTGCTTTAGGAAATAAATTGTCCCCTTAAGGCTGACTAAAGAAAATTGGTTCACTATAGAGGCTATTTACTTAATCAGGACTTTACATTCACTTTATAGGATTTCATTATAGGGGAGTTATACTGTATAATCCTATAATTATAATATTATAATATAATTATGAGAATCAAGGAAATTTATGTACGTCATGAAAATCTATTAACATTCAACAACTTCTGCATAACAAACTAAGATATCTCAAAAGGACGATGAAATACTTGATGCGGTTTACAACAACATAATTATTGCGAATGAATCATTCTTATTTTTTTTTAATTATTCGGATATATTTTGTTCTACAAATGTTCTGCCTTCTTTAAGTTATCCCGATTTTAATCCATATTTCACTAATTGGAAATTTTAAGATTTTTTTTTCATCCAGATTTTAATGGAAACGAATCGTATATTTTGATCTCATTTTACTGTAGTTCTTTTTTTCAAACCGATTTTTCGATATTCCTTATTTTATAATTTTCCTAATCAGTTTTAAGTACATTATAAATGAATTTATTTTGTATTCATATTCTTTTTCTAGAAAAGAGTTGTAGTAAATTACGGTAAAATTGGGTAATATTTTTTCTCTATTCATCAGAGAGTTGATTTTTATCCAAACTAAATATAGAAAATATTCATATTAATGGGAAATGATATTGGAATCGATTAATTTATATATAATCATTTATTTAGCTGCAGAGACATATAATAGGTAACTATCACGCAATGCCAATTATGAATCATTACCAAAGTAACGACACATGTGAAAATTCAATTGTAATAGGTCTCATATTGCCGAATAATATAGCAATACCGATTTAATGGTTTGGTAGTACCAATTCAATAAGTGTTATATCTATATAAGAATAACTATCATCAAGTATAAAATAATTCACAGCATTTATTTACTTCATATATTAATTATGGACTGCTAAATATAAATGGAAATATTAAAATATAGTAAATTGGAGGAATATTATTGAAGTTACAGAAAGGAATTAGTTCGGTTCATAACAAATTAGTTTTATTCTCACAGTACAATTATATCGAAAGCTAATATTTGGAGAGGATAATGTGAAGTATTTAAAAAAAAATTTTTTTAAACATTAATAATAGCTATTCATATGATTTATTTCGTCAGAAATCAATGTATTTACAGAGCAAGTAGCGTTTTTATCAGTTCATATAAGTTTGAGCGATCATTTGATAATTGGCGTTGTTTACATTAGTTTCTAGATATATGTCCCTAAATCTTCATGCATGGGCGTTTATACAATGTTTGAATATCCACGTATATAACCAATAGTTAATAAAATGTGTGATTTGTATGCACCATACTAACTAACGACAATAACTAATCTATATACAAATGTTCTTTCAACAACGTTCATGATACAACAAAATGGCGTCAATTAGCTGCGAACAAATAGAGCTATTCCGCACTAGATGGCGCTTCGTCAAAATAAATTTAACTTAATTTATCCTCTTCAATAAAATAGGAACAGTAAATATCACCTTTCAAATGTGGTAAGATATAGGAAAATCGAACAAAAATCAACAAAATTACAAGAAAAAACATTATATAGTTACATGACAGAGCCTGCGTTTTTTTATTTAGAAAATAAAATAAAATAAAATTTTGAGGTAACTACTTATTGGATTATAACTAGTTTCTGATACACTGATATTATATATATCAGACTATAAGTGCATAACTGTAAACCCTACCTTCATTAAATAATTTGCCTTCCCTATTCAGAACTGAGATAAGTGTATAATCGGGTAAATAATTTAGTAGAGAAACATATTCCGGGTAGACCAAATACCAAACTAAATTGAATTTATATCTCTATTTAGACATGGTGAAAAAGATCATTTTATTATAAAAATATGTACACTTTCCATATTCTAGCACATAGTCATATCAACCGTTTTTCATTCCTTTACGTCTGTAATACCAACAAACAACTTGTAAAAGAGAATTCGTTAAATGATTTTGGAATTTGACAAAAGGAAAACATGGCTTGCTTTGTTTTCAAGAGGCTTCGAAATAAAAGAGTCCGAATGAAAAGCTCCACGCCGTATCTTTGAGCTTTATTACTAAATAGAATTCTGAAAAGGGAATCTACAGTAAATTGGAATATAAAACCTCCATGTAAATAACAAGATGAATTCTTAAGTTTTACTTCATTTATCTTTGACTGGATTTGAAAATATTCTAATTAGCTGGAAAAAAATTCAAATATTTTATTTCTTTATCTATTTCAATTTGTAAATTAAGGTGTGATATTTATGAAATAGTCAGTGTTCCATAGATTGAATCTAAAAATGGTGAAGATTTTCAGCTGTGCCCAAAAGTTGTATCATTCAAAACAAATGAACTATAAATTATGAGGAGATATACTTTCCTAGGAATTTTATCAATTACAAGGATTATTAAAAAACGTTCAACTGTTTTGGTTATTTGACATTTATTTAAATTATATATAACCTTAAAAAGGCTGCTTCCAACATGTCAGTGATCCCTCCGGGACGTCCCCGGTCACTCTCCTCTCAGTGATTCAGTGTCCGTGAAAAAATGTATCATTATTTTAATTTCAACAGACACATTCACACAAAACCGGCTACTCGCAGTGATAAAAAAATCACTGACCGGTGACGTCCCGAACGGATCCCTGACATGTGTGATGCAACCTTAAACTTATGATAAAATAACCGATAATATTTATGAAGATATAATTTCGAAAAACTATTTTATACAACTATTCAATTTTTGTTATTTCAGTAGAAATAAATATGCTTAGAATAACACGGAAAAAAATTAATCTTTACATTACACTTCTTCTAGCTTACGATATTTCAAGTTAGAATGTTTCAATAATATGTACCCAACCGATTGAAGTGAAATGTTGATATTAAGAATTTTTTTATTTTAAAATGAAAAACTGTATTTTAATTGATTCACCTTCCCATTCAAAAATAAAGTTTATTTCTCTGATGAACTTCCATGAAATTTAGTATAAAGCTTTCAAAATATTAAATTCAATTTAAATCACTTTTGAATTTTAAATCTCTCAGAAGATATTTTCGACATCATTTAAATTGACTGAGTTTCAAAGGAAGAACAGTCAATGCCATTGGTTGGTTTGCATTACTTAGCATCAGAATGATATCAAACAGAGTTAGCTTTGATGGAAGTAATGAGGGAAATGGAATTCATATCGAGAGGTTAGGCGCCATTAGCTTAATATTTTAGCTACATTAATCACATCCACCGATCATCAATAAACTAATTGAGTTGATTCGGTGATGATTACAGTCTTCTGAAGATAAAAATAGTGGAATAGGTTACGTGAAGGCTGTGATTTTTTCTTCCGTATAAATGAATTAATAAAGGAAATTCTCTGCGAGAAGAGAATATTTTTATTAATTTCTCGATCTGTTATTTTCGCATTGGAAAATCATTTAGAGAATCAGAAAAAAATTATAAAATCAAACGGTAATCAAGTAATAAAATCGACTTAAATAGAACGACGACAGGAATTTTCCCCGGGAGAATTTTTTATCTTGTGAAATTATCCCTATGAAATGCAAATTTCTATGTTTAAATTGGTAAATTGTCAATTGAAAATTCAAACAATGATCGTGTAATACAATTTTAATTAAGTAAAATATTTTCAATGTAACTTCATGTTGCACAGTATCGCCGCTTTAGTTTGCCTCATTGTTCAAATTTATATACGACTTATATAAGAGTAGAAAAATTAACTTTATAAATGTATTCGTAATTATCTATTCTTGAATAGGTACAGAACCGTCTTAGATCTAATATGAGTTAGTTCAAACTCAAGTGTTTCGATGAGTCAAATTCAGGGTCCAGCGATTTTGGTTATTATTACATTTTTGAAGAAATTCATCTCTTTTTTTTATTTAGTTCCTCTAAAATAGTTATTCTGTTCGCTTACGTTTGCTTACCCAATTATACAATTATGCATATGTTAGCTTTAATAAACGTTTGAATTTGCATTTAAATTAACATAAAAATAATATGATGATTTTGAAATTTCTTCCGTAATAATATATTTTGGTGATTTGAGCACTTTATATTGTAAGTTCTGATTTATAGTCCGGTTCTTTATTTTCGACCTTATGAGTAAAGTATGTGATAAACGGTTGACGGACACTTGGCCGAATTACATTTAGCCGAATGACACTTGGTCGATTTACATTTGGCCGAATGACACTTGGCCGAATTACATTTGGCCGAATGACAATTAGCCGAAGGACATATGGCCGAAGGACATTTGGCAGAAAGACATTTGGTTGAACGGACATTTGGGCGAAACAAATTTGGCCGAATGGAGGTTTGGCCGAAAGGACATATGGCAGAAATATTTATATTATGAAAAAAACGGGATAATAATTTTATTTAATATAATAAATATAGTTATTTTAAATAATATTGTAACCAATGAAAACAAGTTCAAAAGTACGAAGAGAAGCTTTCTTCCACCTCATTTGTGATGAAATTCATGATTATGAAATTATTCAAATTGTTGAGCAATATATGCTTGCAGTTTGTAATATGGATACACGTTATGTACACATCAGAATTTTGTTTCATTTTTATAAAAAAAACTTTTAATTCCGTGGATATAGAATTATAATTAAATTAAACTGAGGCTGCAGTTCGTAATATGGATTCACATTGAATAAAGATCTTTCGGCCAGATGTCCATTCGGCCCAAATTACGCCAAATCTACTCTCGGCCAATTGTCTTTAGGCCTATTATTGTCTCTCGGCCAAATGTACTTCGGCCATTTGTTCATCGGCCAAGTGTCCGCGCAAAGTGATGAAAATTTTAACTATTGTTTCATTTTTTTTTTACAGTTTACCAATTTGAACATAGAAATTTACAAATCAAGGGGGAATTACTCTGGGAAATAATCCACCTAAAAAAATTCTACAGTGATAAAATTCCGACGGAAAAATTCTACTGCGAAAAATACCCAGAGGAAAATTACGAGCAATATATTTAACAACAATAATTTAATTAGAAATGGAATAGTGTAAAATAATTACGTTGATCTCTGATCAAAAGTTAGCACACACATACACATACTGATTGATTTTTGTTTCGTTAATTTAGATTATTTTTCATCCCAACTTATCAAATACTTTGCTTTTAGCAATAATCATCCCGTAATAAATTCATTTGTGTGTTTATATTTCATAAATTTACATTGGTCTTATAGTTTGAAAAAATAAATAATTATCAGGTTGATTATGAATGCAAGAAATTGTTGACTTTATAATAATCTTCCCTATAAAAATCACAGAGGATAGTTTCCAAAGCCAGTGACACAAATGACTATGAAAATAATATCAAAAATAAATCGAAGTATCATCTTCAGTCTTTATCATAGAATACATTATTGAGCATTCTATAATAACATTCAGTTCATATACCACGAACAATTATCAATTACAATTAAACAGTCACATTATCACAAACATGCCATACGTAATGGAAACACTCTATCGCATAATTATTTATATCATCAATAAAAGTATTAAATTTTTCACCCCTATTATTGTTCACATCGACTACATAAAGTAACAAGCGTGCGTTTGTTTCACGGGTCACACCTCAAGCACGTATGCGAGACACCTTCAATGCTAACCCAACGACAGCCTGGAATGAACTGACTGAAAACATTGGAAACAGGTCACCTATACAGACGGTATACATGACTAACTGAAATTAGACAGGTGGCATGCAGTAAGTCGTAGTAGCTAATGAAGATAAGAGCCACTGTATATAACGAAATAAAGAGTCAGTATTTAGAGAGCGAAGTAAACAGTCACTGCTTCGAAGGTGACGCATGTGATTGTGGGTGCTGTAGAGGATTATTCCTTTAGACACCGTTCATAAAGAGGCATGTAGACACTGTAGATAAAGAGGCATGTAGACACTGTAGATAAAGAGGCCTGTAGACACTGTAGATGATGAGGTCTGTAGACACTGTAGATGATGAGGCCTGTAGACACTGTAGATAAAGAGGCATGTAGACACTGTAGATAAAGAGGCCTGTAGACACTGTAGATGATGAGGTCTGTAGACACTGTAGATAAAGAGGCCTGTAGACACTGTAGATGATGAGGTCTGTAGACACTGTAGATAAAGAGGCCTGTAGACACTATAGATAAATAGCACAGTAGACACTGTAGATAAATAGGCCAGTAGACACTGTAGATAAATAGGCCAGTAGACACTATATATAAATAGGCCTGTAGATACTGTAGATAAAGAGGCCTGTAGAAACTGTAGATAAATAGGCCAGTAGACACTGTAGATGATGAAGCCTGTAGACACTGTAGATAAATAGGCCTGTAGACACTGTAGATGATGAGGCATGTAGACACTGTAGATGATGAAGCCTGTAGACACTGTAGATAAATAGGCCTGTAGACATTGTAGATGATGAGCCCTGTAGACACTGTAGATGATGAGGTCTGTAGACACTGTAGATGATGAGGTCTGTAGACACTGTAGATGATGAGGTCTATAGACACTATAGATGATGAGACCTGTAGACACTGTAGATGATGAGGCCTGTAGACACTGTAGATAAATAGGTCTGTAGACACTGTAGATAAATAGGCCTGTAGACACTGTAGATGATAATGTCTGAAGACACTGTTATAGTAGGTTCTTTCAATGACAATAAAGCATTAAAGTTAGTATAAATATAATGTCATATATGCATTCACAAATCAAAATCACGAAGAATAATTTTTTCTAACATTTAAAAAAAATTATATGAAATTTATATGATTTAATTTGGGAGAGAATAAGGGTAATAACCTGGATATTGAGAACACACATATCAAATTGAACATATAATTCGTGTGCTAATACATTATCTTCATACTCCATTAAATTAAATATTTTTAATATATGCCCCACTTTTATTACCAAATCACAACTCACTCTTATTAAAATGGTGGTAAGATCGTGGTATGACACAAGTAATTAAATATTGATTCTTCTTTAATCAAACATATCACTTGCTATTAATTATAATTTTTTTAAATTAATTTAAGGATTCGACTAAGCCTATATACCGTATACAGAGTACTGGTATTTGTTGCCAGAATAAGTTCATACTCTTTGATTTTGAAAAGTTTTGAAATTCAATCATTGCTTAACTCTTACTCAGTATAGATGAGTAATTATAAATACTTTGATTTATATAGTAATTGTGTTTTATTGATCATTGGATCAAACAGTAATTTTATGCACCGTGAAATATTTTTGGAAGTAGGGTATATATTCAAAGTTAGTATATCCCAGGTAGCAAGCTTTATTCCTGGGATATTAAGGAAATAACCCTGTGAAGAAGGATATATTCTTGAGATATTCCCCTAATATCCCAGGAATAAATCCTTGCTGCCTGAGTAGTTGGTTCAATATTTTCGGACATATGCGAAAAGAAAAAGCAAGTATTATTATTTAACTTCCATTCTAATTGGTACCATAATACATTATTAGGTAACGACAGTTAAACTAATTGAGATAAAGTTAAATAATGATTATTATATATAGATAGATGGAACCGTTCAATAACATTGAAACATATTCATAGAACATAAAAAAATTTACAAAACGAAAAAAAATGTATAGCTAATTCTGTATGGTTCAAGCCCCTTATGAAGTTGAAATAATCTTTTTAAGTACATTTAACATGGAACTTACTATAGAATGGGACATGTTTAGTATCACTCTAAGCTTAAATTATCTATTATGTGAGATTTAATAGTCTTATTTGCAGCTTTTCATTCTGACTTCAATGAGGAAACTACAATATCCTATACACATTATATATAGTCACGGCCAGAATTTCATGTTTCATAAAAACTAACTTCGGAACCAATTGCTTCTAATAACCTCATCTGAATAATGTTATTGATGGTTATAGTAGTTACCGTCAAATATAAATTATCTCAAAATCGTCCCATAATTTTATGTCTGCTAACTGTAATAATACCTTAACATGTCTCGTAATTATCACAGCTTTACTAAAATTGGATTGTAATAAAAGGGGGGCTTCCCCGTTCATAGTAAACAGAAAATCTTTCCGTTAATATGCATAGTGAGTTTCACGAGGTATTTTAGTTAATTACACGAGAATATCAGCCAAATTACAGAATCATTGGAAGAAATCTTCATTCTATTTGCACTTGCTTGCGGCGAGGGAAATTGAAAGATGGAGAAATGTTTCTACAGATGGTAGTAACGAGAATTTAATGCTTACTTATCTCCAAGATTACATGCCTGCATGACCATTTTCTCATAAAGTTGAACAAGTTTTTATGAATAAAATTGATGAAATAAAACCTATTCGTCATTTGTTTCATAAAAACAGAAGCTATTTTGTATATCAGATTGAATGTTAAATATAGTATTGATAAGTGATAATCTTTATTATAACACTTTAAAATTATTTTGTTTAATCTAGTGTCTGCAGGCCTCGATCATCATCAGAAATGACAGTTTTAATCAAAGGGAAGAGTAATCATATTTAAGTTAACATTCATATTTTATTGTATTTTGCAGTGGTACATATTAATTGTACGAAAGAAAGATTATTTCATTCTTTAATATTTGTCTTATTAACGTAGATAAAAATGTTCACAATAATTACTAACTGGGTTTTAGTTACATATATCTGTACAAATTGGTACATCCACTCGTTTGAAATCCCGAATATTCGCAATATATTGGAATAGACAGGAAACAAATTGTCAATTTATTTCCAAGCGAACCAAAAAAACAAATGATACTCGTCATTATTTATTCTAACCAACAAATTGGACTCTTTCAATCAGAGTTTCTAGTGTAAAATATTTCAAAAGAGCCAATTATACCTTTTGTAAACCGCTATTAGAATTAACTTGCTGTGTAGACATTAAATTATTTGTATTTAGTTACGAACTTGTAACATTTGAAGCATTAATAATGGAACTGAACAAAATGAAATACTCTTATATATCAAGTATTTATATTAGGTACTTGAGTTAAATTAAGTCTTATTTAGCTATTTAAATAAATTAATTTTCAATTAATTTTACAGTGAATCTCATCCACACAGAATAACTGTGTGGTGGAAATGATTAGCCTAATTAATTTAATGTAGAACATGATTGTTCTAATTAGACTGTCACTTTCATAATATGGTAATTATTATCTTTATTATATGAATTAAGAATAAATTGAAGTTGATGTTTTTCTTTCATAATCATCTTAGTTCTTGTTTTAAAAGAAAAAAATCCATTTTTTTTAACTATCTTATTGAAGGGAAAAGTTGAGTAAGAAAAAAAAAATTATCACAAACACAACTATTTGGAACTATATGTAAACAATTATTGAATGACCTAATCATTAAATATTAGTTATTTTGTATTACTTTACAACAACATCTAAAAATTTGGTGATTTAAGAAATTATATATAAATTATTTGTATTATATTTTGATATATTTATGAATCTATCAGATGAATTGAAATATAAACAATATATTTCATAATTCACTTTCAGTATAAATGCACGAGTTTGGAATATATACATATCTAGCTCAGGCAAATAGCAAATTTCTTTTACTTGTTATTAACTTCACCTCTTCTATAGATTATCTGTTATTTGAAGTGCAAATCTCTGAGTCACGCTTTGGATCTTTTCCTTCGAATTAATCAATGGTCCGCTGAAGTTAATCATTACTTCATTATAACACTTACTTATAATGAAGTATATATAATATATTGAAAACCCAAGGCATCCTTTTTAAAGTTTGACTGTAATGTGAAAAAAAGTATTCGGGAAACTAAACAATAGAAAATATTAAAGATTGAAAATCATTAATAAATAAGTCACCTATATAGCTGTGGAAATTTAAATCTCAATGTGTTTCTTCAGTCACGTGGTACATTAATATTTCTCACCAAATCTGTGCCAATAAAACTACCTACAAAACTCTAATTTTTTACCAGTTTCAATATATTAAAATGAATAATCTCTCTAATCTGTTGTAACAATAATTAGTGAAAATAATTAAATTATGGTACTAAAGTATGAAAAAATTTAATCCTTTTAAGCAGGTGTAATATATGAAATTTAATGCCCAACAAATAGCAGTTCAATATTCATACAGTCTTTGCAATTATGAACAAAAATAGTAATTAATTTGAAAAAATATTATTTGAAGTGATATCATTTTTTTTTTTTTTTTAAAGACAATATTTTTCCAAATACACGGGTTACTAATATTAATATTGACATCAAAATTTACTTGACTTTTTTATAAATTAACAACACATATGAATTGAGAAATAATATTCTATTTGTATAATAGAAATGTCTGAACAACATAGTTCACATAAACTTGACTGATCAATGTTCAGTATATCAAAATGATTCTTATAAATTTAAAGCTAAGGTTACATGGTACAGAGATGGCACGTTAAATGAAGAATAGATGGTACAGATATTGTACAGAAATAATTCGGTTCTTTCAAATGCCAAATTACTTGACTAGAAATTATCCAAATTTCTTCTTCATTCTGCCAAAGACTACTAAAATTCTTTCGCAGATAGTAATAGACATATTGAGAAATGAAATTTCTACTTATATAAGTGTCCTTTTCAACTGTTGAAGGATAAATGTGATATTTTGTAACCTATAATAGTTTATCTTATTTAATAGACCACTGGTTAATGGAGTTTTTACTAATTGGTTCAAAGGGTGGGAACTTATTGTTCTTAAAATGCAACTAGTTAAGGTAATGGAAGAGTTTTGAATCATCTAATAGATATATCATTATTGTAACTAGTTTGGTATATTGAATAAAAATCAAATCAATTCTTCGTTGAGTCAACACCATTACATAATTACCAATCTTGATCAGGATGTTACTGACTTCAGAATAGTCTTGGATTTTAGCAAAGCATTTGGTTGCAGTTATCACTCTGTTTTGCTATCCAAGTTATCTCATTATTGTGAAAGAGGAGTGACTTTGAAATGGTTTCAATTCAATCTTGTATATAGTAAATTCCATGTGTCAGAGTTTGTAAAGCTAATTATAATTTATAATTGATGACTCTTGAAATTCTTCAGGGCTCAACTCTCAGGACTCTCTCCTTTTTGCTACTTATGTATATACATAGCTATAAGACAGTCCTAATTGCACTGGACCTTTTATGTATCTACTTTTCGCTGACGATAGTACGTTATCGTGCCTACATAAAAAGATAATCTTTTCTTTTGTAAGAGATGTAAACAAACAAATTTGCTAACATGAATAGGTAGCTTGTCACAGATTAAGCTGCTGCTGTCAATAATGTAAAAACTTAATTAATTCAATTTTATTTAGAAGGGAATTAGATGTACCTAATATGATTTACTCAGGGGATATTATTGAAAAATTGGATTGTATTAAATTAATAGGACTAATATTTGACAAACAATTGTCCTTCTCTTCCAATATTGAGTTTGTTTGTTCCAAGATATCTAAGACTGCTGATTTTATTAATAAGCTTACAAAAACATATTTTGCCTCTCATGTGTCGTGGCTTATTATTATAAGCATTGTCTTTTTGAATGGTCCTGTGTGCATATACGCTGTAGAGTATTCTGTTCCGCATTATTTATAAAAATAGATATTTCTTTTACAGAAGAATAACTATCAGAAAAGGAAATAAGAATATCATTTGGCTACAATATGAACTCCCCATTCTAAAACAGTGTTCTATTCCTCATTTCTCCGCTGGAATGTTCACCGCAAAAATAATTTAATTCAAAATACAACAATTATGAAAACTTCAAAGTTTATTATAACAAAGGCTTATATTGTATAAAAGCCGTTGGTTTTTCAAGAGATTTAGTGTTTTTTAGTGTTCTATTACAAAGATGACCAAAACCTAATAATAATAATATGGAAGAGATTCAGGTCAGATATTGAATATTTTCACATTATTCGGAATGTTAATTTATTTAATAAATACAATATCGATTGGTAACAGCATCGTTCAATATCAATAATATCAAGCTGCACTTATTTGATCTCCCACCAAAAATTAATTAATTAACATCAAAATATTTTTAGACTAAAACATTATGCCATTTAAGGCTATTCAAAATACAGGGACACTAATTTAAATATATTTCTGTGAGTTATTATAGGGTAATGTACTTTTATGCACCAAATTTTTTTGGACCTGCAGGTGTTAATATTTAGGCTGACAATGTTAATATTTAGTCTGTTAACATGAGTTAACGACTAGGCTGTTAACTTCTTTAAATATTTCTTGTCTTCGTTTATTTAATATTAATCTCTATTAAGATTAAGAGGCTTGATTCACGGAATTCTTAACGTGACAATTAGACTATGGACTTATATGGACATAAGAAGACTGAAGGATTCAAGTGATAGGAGAACAACAATTCTGTTATCTTTAATAGTAGTTGGTACAGTGATACAGACGAAATGTTTTACAACACAGTAAAATCTACAACGTACTATTAGAATACTGAAACTATTCTGTGCCTAGGGGCACAGAACTAGAGAGATTCTCCTAGCTAGGTGAGTGTAGGGTTTCTAATTCTCCACTCCCTCTAGATAGAAAAATCTCAAATATATATAGTGTGGAAGTACAGAGAAATCTAACCATTCAAGGTTGACTCCTCTGGTACCACACCCTAGGTATAACATCAGTTTTATATACCCATTCTAAACTCTCTGTGAAAATCTCACAGCTCTCTACACATAAATACTTTATCTAAGTACTTCTTTGCTTGACATTTATTATCCATAATTGGGAGATTCTTACATTGGCTAATCAACTCGTATTGTATACGCCGTGCTTATATTCCTCATAGAAAATGTGCAATAATGCAAGACGCAATTTTACAATCTTTTTGCTAAGAGATTTGCAAACGATTAATGTAATACATTTTTAACAGATACGTTTTCAGAATATAAAGAGTTTAATTAACCCACAATATGTAATACTATTTTTTCATTATAGCCTTATCTTTTTAGAAAGCTTTTAGAATATAACTATGTCATTTTTAGTTATTCATTTATTTCTCTCGAAATGTAACTATTACTTAGCTTAAAATGGATAAAATTAACGGGAAAATATGCAAACAGTGTTGAAGTTACAGGTTGCCTTCAACACTGCCCCCCCCCCCCCCCCCTTTTTTCAAAACATGTTATCATGTTTTCAATAACCGAACAGAATACAGTATACATGTATCATACCAAGCTTCAAATATCAATACCCAATATCTATAATCTAAAATAGTTACAAAGTTAAGCATGAAATCAAAATATAATTATTTTATATATGACCAAACAATTACAGAAATATTCAACATTTCCTGTATAAAATTACATTTATATCGAATAAAAGCATTAGACATTTAGAACACATTAACTCATATTATCTTTTATCAATATTCTCTCGTTTCAACGTCTTATGTTTTTCAACTTTAAAAAATTTAACAATAATTCAAAATACAATATATAAGTACATTACAATGCCTTATCATTCATTATCCTTAGTGAATTATATCCAACATATAGCATATATCAATAAAATAAAACCATATAGTCCAAACTTTCACTTTCTACTACGAAGTTACTGCGACCTTCATTCAAAAACCTGTTGTAATCTACTGCAAAACTTCTTTCTAAATTGCGAAAAATAACTTATTTTACCTCGGTTTACACCACAATAACCGGTATTAATATTATATTATCATCCATGATGAATTATTATCATTCATATTAAACACTATTGATACTCATATATATAATAATATATACTTAGCAAACATCTAAGTTAATAAAACATTTATTGAGGAATATTCCCGATACCGTATACCTGGTTTCTCTGCAATTCTTATAGGAATGGTTCAGGTCTCATTGAGATGTTTTTGTCTAGATGTTCTTCAGGTTTGTCCATTGCATTTTCATCATGACTGCATGCGGCGGTCGTTGACCCCAGCTGATCACCTTCTGGCTCGTCTGGTGAACTGAATGCACTGGTTGGTCGTGCTACTTCATTATGCTCTTGTACTGTATCGCAAATGTCCTTGCAGGCTTCTCTCTGTTTCACCTGTTCTTCTAACGAAAGCCGTAGTGCTTGTAGCGCCTCTATACGTCCTTCACGGATTCTGTTAGAAAGGTTCTTCTTACTGTCACCCTCCTCGCAGTCAGGAGAGGAATCACGGATCCTCCTCCGTCGTTTTTCGTCAGCCATAATGTGTTTTTCACAATTATTGATGTTTTCATATTTATAAACTTCACTTTTCTCGGAGTCAGGAGACTTATTAAGTTTCTTCTGTCGTTGTTCGTCAGCTTCAATAAAATGTTCACAGTCGCTCATTTTTATCCAGCCACTGTTTTCCTGCAGCTCTTCCATTAAGGGTTTTGATATTCTCTGCAATTCCACTCTTGCCGTTTTGTTCAACAATGTGAATAGTGGATGGCGAACGTTAGATTGATGATTTTCAAGTTTAATTTTCTTTACCTTATCTGGGTAGTGACTGGTAGTAATCCTCCTTTTGCCTATTGCGAAATAGAGGATTTCGATGTCACTATCTGATTGATCGTATAGTATTTCCGGGTCACTGTCTGATTGACTCATTTTGTGTTTAGTTAGGAACCACCGGCAAATGTACTCTTCTTTTATTCAGTTCTTCAGTGACCTGCTCCTCTACTCCTGTTTCCTCAGTGATCAACTTTCCTTTTGACTCGTCGTCGTCGTTAGTGCTTGTGGTACAGATTTAATGGTAACCAACCCTTACGGGTTTTCTTGTAGTTACAATCCGTTTTACTGCCCAGTGTAACAAACCCTCACGAGTTCTCTTGCGATTACACTCTTGCAGTTTCACCACAATTCACTAACTTAGTTCGTTTTTCACTGTATCACTTCTGTCTATCTTATTCCATTTGTAATCCATATATCTCTCTTTATCACGCATCCACTCAAAAAGATGCCAATGTAAATATTTAGTCTGTTAACATGAGTTAACGACTAGGCTGTTAACTTCTTTAAATATTTCTTGTCTACGTTTATTTAATATTAATCTCTATTAAGATTAAGAGGCTTGATTCACGGAATTCTTAACGTGACAATTAGACTATGGACTTATATGGACATAAGAAGACTGAAGGATTCAAGTGATAGGAGAACAACAATTCTGTTATCTTTAATAGTAGTTGGTACAGTGATACAGACGAAATGTTTTACAACACAGTAAAATCTACAACGTATTATTAGAATACTGAAACTATTCTGTGCCTAGGGGCACAGAACTAGAGAGATTCTCCTAGCTAGGTGAGTGTAGGGTTTCTAATTCTCCACTCCCTCTAGATAGAAAAATCTCAAATATATATAGTGTGGAAGTACAGAGAAATCTAACCATTCAAGGTTGACTCCTCTGGTACCACACCCTAGGTATAACATCAGTTTTATATACCCATTCTAAACTCTCTGTGAAAATCTCACAGCTCTCTACACATAAATACTTTATCTAAGTACTTCTTTGCTTGACATTTATTATCCATAATTGGGAGATTCTTACATTGGCTAATCAACTCGTATTGTATACGCCGTGCTTGTATTCCTCATAGAAAATGTGCAATAATGCAAGACGCAATTTTACAATCTTTTTGCTAAGAGATTTGCAAACGATTAATGTAATACATTTTTAACAGACACGTTTTCAGAATATAAAGAGTTTATTTAACCCACAATATGTAATACTATTTTTTCATTATAGCCTTATCTTTTTAGAAAGCTTTTAGAATATAACTATGTCATTTTTAGTTATTCATTTATTTCTCTCGAAATGTAACTATTACTTAGCTTGAAATGGATAAAATTAACGGGGAAATATGCAAACAGTGTTGAAGTTACAGGTTGCCTTCAACAGCAGGTACTAAAACCCACTCAATAATTTGAGGACCCAAATAGGGCAGGAGGGTATTTACTTTTATGGCTATTATTAACGTATTTATGTTTTAGGTCAAATATTACGTTCCGAATTAAAAAATAGTAGCAGGTTCGAGGCTGCAGTGAAGCCGATCGAAGTAGTCACCCCGGCAGTCAGGGAGCAGCAAGATCGCAGCGAGGGTACAATACTGGCCGCTTAGGGGGCTAACTCCACTCCGTCCTAACTGCGCAGAGCTGCTACGGGCACCTGATCTTTTCTGCTTATGTGCGCTGCCTAACTGCAGATGTATATTAGTGAAAATTTATTACTAACAATCTGTAGGGTCAACGCGGATAATTCCCCTGCACCTGGAATGTGCAGGCATTGCACTGCACCCTCCTTATCTCCAAAACTATTTGGAAATTTAAATTTTTGTTTACGGCATTGGAAAGATCAGGTTTTCAACCCTCAGGACGAATAATATTATCAATGTTAGGTTTCGGGAAGTATTTAAAAATATTTTTAAATAAGACACCATAAAATTAGACACCAAACATTTGCATTCATAAAATCAGATAATTTGGCAAGATTTTCGGCAGAATCCACAATTTTCTATCAAATTTGATCACGTTTGTGACATATTATATGTTAATTAGCGTACGTTGATATATTTACTACTTTTTTGTTTTAGGTCAGCCAAAAATTGACCACATGGCAACAAAGTAGTGCGGAGTTTTGCCCGGCATGAAAAAATATGCAGGGCATTATCCCGCACTTTTACAGTTCAATAAAATATTGAGCTTTCAGCATGATAAGATATAATAACGATAGAAAATTGTGTAGCGTGTATACATACAGTGTGTATACATACAGTGTCTAGGGTGTGTGCATACAGTGTGTAGTGTATGTTCGAAAAGATGCCCGCCTAAATTTTTATTATGCAGGAGTATTTATGCACCAACAAAAAACGTAACATAAAATAAACTCTTGTCTGTAACGTGAATCTGACTTCACAGAAATGAACTTAAACTATTTTCTGATGTTTCTGCAACATTTAAAGTATATATTAATTTATAACTTTTTCGTAATAGTAAATTATTACAGGAGGCTCAATATTGAGGTGGCTCAATATATTATTTTCAGGTGGCTCAATATTGAGGTGGCTCAATATTATATTTTTAGGTGGCTCAATATTGAAGTGGCTCAATATTATATTTTCAGGTGGCTCAATATTATATTTTCAGGTGGCTCAACATTGAGGTGGCTCAATATTGAAGTGGCTCAATATTATATTTTCAGGTGACTCAATATTATATTTTCAGGTGGCACAATATTGAAGTGGCTCACTATTATATTTCCAGGTGGCTCAATATTGAGCCTCGTAACTTTCATAGGTGTTACTTGTTCAAACACATGACGCTATTTCCAAGTGTTGTATTAGCGTACTTTTAACATTGTTCCTAATGGTGCGTTCCCATGCTGAAGAACTCGAAGAACATTCCTTCAAGGTACGAAGTACGGTCTGTCGGTTAGCGTTCCCGTGCAACCACTTCAATGTGTACGACTCCGTGGTTTAGGAATTAATATCACTAATTAATTAGGATTATTAACAATCACTAATTTGGTTTGGTGGGTTAAACCGTTTAATTAATTATCAATTTATCTCAAAACATGTTATATTGTGTCAATTATCAATTTTATTAATTTACAAACAAGAACGGGTGTTTCTGCCACCCTTTTCGTTTGTTTGTTTACGTTTGTGACGTCACGGCTGCCAAGAGGGACAGCTCGACGTACTATCTACTGTGTCGTCGAGTTCCACGAACTTGACGAACGTTCTTCGTCACGGGAACGGTTGGTTCTTGTAGAACTGAGGGACGTCCTTCGAGTTCTTCAGCACGGGAACGCACCTTAAGAGTTTAGAAGCTGCTCCTCATGATGCACTAATCCAAATTTGGATTGATCTCTTAGTTCCCAAGTTAATAGGGGTGCAGGCCATTAACCTGCAAGGCAGGATATTGCCTGAGGTGGTGCAGAACATTACCCCGCAGTGCGGCATAATGCCCTGAATTGTGCGGGATTAATGCCCTGCTTGCTAGGGTAGCAATTTTTTTAGTAAAAGTTGATTTACTATTAACCCATTTGGTCATAGGGCTAAGCCGTTCTGAATGTATAAAAAGTGACTTCTTCTTTCTTTTGCATCTTACAGATCTTCTATATCTGTAATAGTTTTAGAGATAATTGGACTTGTTCACTAAGTGTGGGGCAATGCCCGCGTTGACGCTACTAGTAAAAAAATACTACATTCGTGGCAATAGGGCCACGAATCCAAATTAAGGAAGCACGCTTGGCAGATGGAAGCAGGTTCCTATAGTAATTCTGCACAGTTACGACGGAGTGGAATTAGCCTCCAAAGTGGTCAACTTGGCTCCCACTCTGCGCTCCTGCTGCTCCATGACTGCTGGGCGACTACTTCGATCTGCTTGACCGCTGCCTTGAACCTGCTCCTATTTTAAAATGCGTTTATTTGGCTTTCCAGTAAAAAAAAAATTCACCTAAAAATAAACAGAATTTAATGAATACTCACGCTACAAGATAATCGAAAACAATTTGGAACACCCAAGAGATTTCTAACAACGTCCTAAAAAAACAATGTTTTCAAAAAAAATTTATCACAGTTCATAACCGAAAATCAAAGTTGGTTATGTCGAATCAAATGACTAAATCAGATGACAAACTAAAATCAAAATTTTAGTAAGTCATCAAAATTGCTTATCAAAATGAAACGGGAATTGAAATAGGAAAACTGCTCTTGTATTTTTTTAGAAATGATAAAAGGAATCTGAAACTGACTTAGGTTTTGCTCTTGCTCATAACCTCATGTATTTTTATATTGAAAATAACGAAAAAATATAGAACCAAAAGCTAAAGTATAAGCAAGAAATACGAACAAAATGAATTTATTTTCCTATGTTACATTTACCTTGAAACGTTCAAAGCACTCGGTCCACAAATAAAAACATTTCCGATATTACTTAACCTCTAAAACATTTCCGATATTACTTAACCCTAATCATACTCACAAAATTTAGGTCTCTAAAAGACTGAGTGCGGAGGATTCGCTACACATTAGATATTTAGGAAACCAGTGGCTTTAATTGTATGATTTTTTTCAGTTCGTAGCTTTTATCATATAATTATACTGAGCAAAATTTATATACCCACGATTTATAGGAACAAAGTTATTAAATTGAATATATTCTGTATGAAATGTGTAGTGTAGTGGGGGTGAAATTGGGGGTGCCATATCTAGATGTAGTGTGTACGTGAGCTGTTTGCCAAGTCACTGTTATTCCAAGGAGAATTAATTGCACATTATAACTATAAATTGGTAAATATAACTAATTTTGTTAATTGTGAAAAATGAAAAACATTGAAATACTAATCATACTTTTATTCCCTGTTCTAATTGATTGCATGGCGCGTAGCGACATCAGTCAACAATATGTAAGTATGTGCGTTACCCAATTGAAAGTAGGAGCTGGTTCGAGACAGCGGTTAAGCCGATGGGAGTAGTCACCTAGGCAGTCTGGTAGCAGCGAGAAGGCAGCGTAGGGGCCAAACTGACCGCTTTGGGAGCTAATTCTACTCTGGCGCAACTGCGCAGAACTAAATTGGGCACCTGCTCCTAATTGCCTAGCGCACTTCCTAACTGCGGATGCACGGCCCGTAGTCACGACTGTAATTACCTTCGCAGAATGCGGGAAGGTCATATTTTAGCCGTGGTATATTTATTTATTTATCATTTGTTATTCACTTAACTGAAAAAGTGTCCAACCCAATTGCCTGAAATTAGGTGAAACGATTGTTTCATGTCCAGTGACCTGCTGGTAGAATTTTGGGAGTGACCCGGTCAAAGGTCAAGGTAATGGTAATTCAAAACTCAAAAAGTATTGAACCATTTTGCATGAAACTTGGTGGGACGATTGGTCAATATGCAGGAACCATTCTGTTAGATTTTGGGAGCGATCAGGGCAAAGGTCAAAGAGCAAGGTCAAGGCCATTTGTAACTCAATAAATCAAAAAGCATTCAACCAAATTGTCTGAAATTTGATGGTACAATTGGTCAATGTCCAGACACCATCTGGTAGAATTTTGGGAGCCATCCGGTCAAAGGTATAGGTCATTTATAATTAAATAACTCTAAAAGTATTGTACCATATTGCATGAAACTTAGTGGGACGATTGGTTATCATCCAGGTAGCAGTTTATTAAATTTTAGGAGAGAACGGGTCAAAGCGGTGGTGAAGGTATGCGCTCTACCGAGTGCACATAATCTAGTATTATATTACTATTATAGCAGTTTTGGCTAAGGGCAACGCATCCGCAGTTAGGCGGCGCGCTCGGCAATTAAGAGCATGTGCCCGGAGTTGTTCTGCGCAGTTGCACCAGAAATTCGTTCCCAAAACGGTCAGATTGGCTCCCACACTACGCTCCGACTGCAGTGGTGACTACTCCAATCAGCTTAACCGCTGCCTCTAACCTGCGCCTATTTCCAATTGTGTAGCGTCTTGTGGGAGTATTGTGGGGGTAGTCAGACGCACATATTCTAGGTGAATTATAGAATTTTATTCACTTCAATGCTTGGCATATTGTTCTCGTTGGCATATGAGAAAAAATTACAATATGAGCAATTGACCATTTACAAATATATCAAATGAAAAAGTCTTGAAATCTTAGTTGATTCAAATCATGTACAAATATTTCATCGCTATTATAAAGTTTAGTCGAGCTCAAACTCCTCAGTCAGTCTTTTAAGAGTTAAACTTATTTATTGTGAAATATTTAAATTTGAATAAAGTAACATCTAAAGATTCTATCTTTAATTCAAAATACATCTTTATCTGGTTCATTATTTTAGCTACACTAATTTCCAAATATTCAATGGAAGCTGAATAAACTAAAAAAAATGATATTCTGTACATCATGCCGAATTCCCAACAGAAATCAAGTTTTCAATTGCCTCACATTTCTTAATGCCATCCAGATCTCATTCCCTAATTCGATTGGTTCTTTTTTTCTACATTATGATATATGATCTGATTTACCCCGTCCAACGCTCCCCATTTCCGCAATATTTATTTCCGTATGATATCCAAGAGACATTTTTGCTACAGCGAATATCATAAGCACTCCTCAGAGATTTATTGCTGGATTTGGGGCGAGGTAATTGGCCAATGAATGTGGACACTGCGTAGCTATATTGCAGTCACTGGACACTTATTTGATATTGTTGAAAAATTCCTTTGGTATTAATAATCATCCATTTGAGTGTGAAAATTTATATAATTTCTGGTGTATGGTAACAATATTCTTGTGATTGTTCCATTTGTGTTTCTATAATTCAAATATACTTTCCCTAATTCATACGTTCAAGCAGTCAAAGTTTCTAAAAAACTATTCAGTTTTTGTTCTGTTTCCTAATATGATTAAATTACCCTCTCCTGTAACTGTTTTATTTTGATATATGAATGGAACATAGAAAATAATTAAAAAAAAAAATTAACTTTACATTATATTGCATTCTTTAATAGAACATAATAATTCCATTCGTAACAACTTAAAAAGTTTCATCTTCATATAAAAAATGTCAGATGGTATTAACTTCACTTTTTGATGGAACTGATCAAAGAACACATGATTACAATGAATTTTTGCAACAAAATTATTCGTACTGATAAAATAACGAGATAACCAAATTTTAATAGAGAATATAGATAGATACAAGAAGCACAAACACAGTGATTCATAAAAGAAAAAAGCTCCATCTATTTCTGCGGAGGATAAAATTATGAAAAGGATTAACATTAAGTGTATCATTACTTTCATTTTTCAAAACATTTCTAAGTTAGAGTTAAGCGTTAATTTACGCTCCATTGTATGACGAAATATAGACTAAAATAATGTATTATATGACATTAATTGTTAATTTCAATGTAGTTTGTTTGCTGTATATCGTAATGTCAAATTCAATATGTACTGTTAATTTCAATATGTTATGTTAATTTCAATATTTAATGTTAACTTCAATATGTACTGTTAATTTCAATATGTTATGTTAATTTCAATATTTAATGTTAATTTCAATATGCAATGTTAATTTCAATATGTAATGTTAATATCAATCGTAATGTAAATTTCAATCCTAATGTTAATTTCAACATGTAATGTTAATTTCAATCGTAATGTTAATTCCAATCGTGATGTCAATTTCAATATGTAATGTTAAGTTCAATCCTAATGTTAATTTCAACATGTAATGTTAATTTCAATCGTAATGTTAATTCCAATCGTGATGTCAATTTCAATATGTAATGTTAATTTCAATATGTAATGTTAATTTCAATCGTAATGTTAATTTCAATCCTAATGTTAATTTCAATATGTAATGTTAATTTCAATCGTAATGTTAATTCCAATCGTGATGTCAATTTCAATATGTAATGTTAATTTCAATATATAATGTTAATTTCAATCGTAATGTTAATTTCAATCCTAATGTTAATTTCAATTTGTAATGTTAATTTCAATATGTAATATTAATTTCAATATGTAATGTTAATTTCAATTTGTAATGTTAATTTCAATTTGTAAAGTTAATTTCAATCGTAATGTTAATTTCAATATGTAATGTTAATTTCAATATGTAATGTTAACTTCAATATGTAATGTTAATTTCAATCGTAATGTTAATTGCAATCCTAATGTTAATTTCAATTTGTAATGTTAATTTCAATTTGTAATGTTAATTTCAATATGTAATGTTAATTTCAATATGTAATGTTAATTTCAATATGTAATGTTAATTTCAATCCTATTGTTAATTTCAATCCTAATGTTAATTTCAACATGTAATGTTAATTTCAATCGTAATGTTAATTCCAATCGTGATGTCAATTTCAATATGTAATGTTAATTTCAATATGTAATGTTAATTTCAATCCTAATGTTAATTTCAATCCTAATGTTAATTTCAATATGTAATGTTAATTTCAATCATAATGTTAATTCAAATCGTGATGTCAATTTCAACATGTAATGTTAATTTCAATATGTAATGTTAATTTCAATCGTAATGTTAATTTCAATCCAAATGTTAATATCAATTTGTAATGTTAATTTCAATATGTAATGTTAATTTCAATCATAATGTCAATTTCAATATGTAATGTTAATTTCAATCGTAATGTTAATTCCAATCGTGATGTCAATTTCAATATGTAATGTTAATTCCAATCGTGATGTCAATTTCAATGTGTAATGTTAATTTCAATATGTAATGTTAATTTCAATATGTAATGTTAATTTCAATATGTAATGTTAATTTCAATATGTAATGTTAATTTCAATATGTAATGTTAATTTCAATATGTAATGTTAATTTCAATATGTAATGTTAATTTCAATCGTAATGTTAATTCCAATCGTAATGTTAATTTCAATCGTGATGTTAATTTCAATATGTAATGTTAATTTCAATCGTAATGTTAATTCCAATCGTGATGTCAATTTCAATATGTACTGTTAATTTCAATTTGTAATGTTAATTTCAATATGTATGTTAATTTCAATATGTAATGTTAATTTCAATCGTAATGTTAATTTCAATCGTGATGTTAATTTCAATATGTAATGTTAATTTCAATCGTAATGTTAATTCCAATCGTGATGTCAATTTCAATATGTAATGTTAATTTCAATATGTAATGTTAATTTCAATCGTAATGTTAATTCCAATCGTGATGTCAATTTCAATATGTAATGTTAATTTCAATCGTAATGTTAATTTCAATATGTAATGTTAATTTCAATATGTAATGTTAATTTATATATGTAATGTTAATTTCAATATATAATGTTAATTTCAATATGTAATGTTAATTTCAATATTTAATGTTAATTTCAATTTGTAATGTTAATTTCTATATGTAATGTTAATTTCAATATATAATGTTAATTTCAATTTGTAATGTTAATTTCAATATGTAATGTTAATTTCAATCGTAATGTTAATTTCAATATGTAATGTTAATTTCAATATGTAATGTTAATTTCTATATGTAATGTTAATTTCAATATATAATGTTAATTTCAATATGTAATGTTAATTTCAATATGTAATGTTAATTTCAATTTGTAATGTTAATTTCTATATATAATGTTAATTTCAGTTTGTAATGTTAATTTCAATATATAATGTTAATTTCAATATGTAATGTTAATTTCAATATGTAATGTTAATTTCAATCGTAATGTTAATTTCAATATGTAATGTTAATTTCAATATGTAATGTTAATTTATATATGTAATGTTAATTTCAATATATAATGTTAATTTCAATATGTAATGTTAATTTCAATATGTAATGTTAATTTCAATTTGTAATGTTAATTTCTATATGTAATGTTAATTTCAATATATAATGTTAATTTCAATTTGTAATGTTAATTTCAATATGTAATGTTAATTTCAATCGTAATGTTAATTTCAATATGTAATGTTAATTTCAATATGTAATGTTAATTTCTATATGTAATGTTAATTTCAATATATAATGTTAATTTCAATATGTAATGTTAATTTCAATATGTAATGTTAATTTCAATTTGTAATGTTAATTTCTATATGTAATGTTAATTTCAATATATAATGTTAATTTCAATTTGTAATGTTAATTTCAATATATAATGTTAATTTCAATACGTAATGTTAATTTCAATATATAATGTTAATTTCAGTTTGTAATGTTAATTTATATATGTAATGTTAATTTCAATATATAATGTTAATTTCAATATGTAATGTTAATTTCAATATGTAATGTTAATTTCAATTTGTAATGTTAATTTCTATATGTAATGTTAATTTCAATATATAATGTTAATTTCAGTTTGTAATGTTAATTTCAATATGTAATGTTAATTTCAATCGTAATGTTAATTTCAATATGTAATGTTAATTTCAATATGTAATGTTAATTTCTATATGTAATGTTAATTTCAATATATAATGTTAATTTCAATATGTAATGTTAATTTCAATATGTATTGTTAATTTCAATATGTAATGTTAATTTCAATTTGTAATGTTAATTTCTATATGTAATGTTAATTTCAATATATAATGTTAATTTCAATTTGTAATATTAATTTCAATATATAATGTTAATTTCAATACGTAATGTTAATTTCAATATATAATGTTAATTTCAGTTTGTAATGTTAATTTCAATTGTATTGTTAATTTCAATATGTAATGTTAATTTCAGTTTGTAATGTTAATTTCAATATGTAATGTTAATTTCAATATATAATGTTACTTTCAATTTGTAATGTTATTTTCTATATGTAATGTTAATTTCAATATATAATGTTAATTTCAATATGTAATGTTATTTTCTATATGTAATGTTAATTTCAATATATAATGTTAATTTCAATATGTAATGTTAATTTCAGTTTGTAATGTTAATTTCAATTGTAATGTTAATTTCAATATGTATAGTTAATTTCAATATGTAATGTTAATTTCAATATGTAATGTTAATTTCAATATGTAATGTTAATTTCAATTTGTAATGTTAATTTCAATTTGTAATTTTAATTTCAATTTGTAATGTTAATTTCAATTTGTAATGTTAATTTCAATATGTAATGTTAATTTCAATATGTAATGTTAATTTCAATTTGTAATGTTACTTTCAATTTGTAATGTTAATTTCAATTCGTAATGTTAATTTCAATATGCAATGTTAATATCAATATGTGATGCAACTAATATTATTTAGGCTCTAAAATATCACAAAATTCACTTTAGATTCCCAATAATGTTGTAACTTTTATCGAATTTCTATATTTCCTCCCGAATTTCTTTAGACACTAAATATTGTATTTTCATTCTATTTCGCGAAAAAAATCTACGGATATTGATAATAAAATATAAATAACTTGAGAATGACGTGAAAAATTAGTATAAACATTTAAGGATTTTAAGAAGTTTGCTTTTAATTTCTGTAGAATAACAGTTACTACAGTAATGAATATATGTTTATATTAGCTTGTATGAAATAACTGAATTTTAATTTTGATAGAAGATCTCTTTCAATGTTATTCTAATTCTTGGGATCATATTTATAATGTTTTTAACGCATTAAATCAGTGGTTCTTAAAGTATTTTTCTCGCGCACCCTTTTCAGTTCTCATGCACCCCCTGAGCATTGTATTGCATTGAAATAGATTGAGAAGCTACAATGAGAATATATTTTGTTACTTCGATTTGAGAATTAATTATGCAAATTGGAAAAGTAAGGAAAATGATAGTTTTATTTTCATAATGTAATTTTTTTTTAGGTAAGGGAAATTAAAATCCATTCGAAATAAAAGAAAGCAATATAATTTGTGATAATATTGCAGCAGTTATATTGTGTTAAAATATAGGACAGAAGGAATAAAAGATACAGGCACACAAAACGAGAAATCCCACACTCAAAGATATAATTTTTTTTATCGAAAGCCACAATAATAATTAGCTAGGTGTTTATAACAGAAAATTTGTATACTTTTATAACTACCTCATATCGTAACATTTTGAGGAAAATATATTTCATGTATATTCTGCATGCTACTAATAGCAAGAACCGAACTTATGAACAACAGCCATCTCATGCACCCCCTATAAACAGTCCATGCCCCAAAGGGGTGCCGCGCACCCCCGTTTAAGAACCACTGCATTAGATAATATTAAAAGTCAATTTATATAATGAATATTCAGTTTAGATATATAGCATATTGGGTAAAGTAAGAATAACCAGATGTAGTTTATGTAACGAGTGATAATTGCAATAGTTTAATAATAAAAAAAGTGCATGAAAATATGAGTTAATTCGCTGTATGATATTCTGTATTGAGCATAGCAGTCTATAATAAATTTATTTAATATTTTAAGGCATTTTAATATGATGACTTGGTGAAATTTTCCTTCTAAATTTAATTAGGTTGTTCTAATTGTGGCTGTACCCGAGTATAAACTAAAAATATAAATTCTTACTCGTATCTAATATAAGATGTTATACCATTTCATTTTCTCCATAACTATTGACACAGAGTATTTCTAGTTTATTTAGCTCTGTGGTGCATGAGCTTATGAATTTAATATTGAAAATGAAAAACCTCAACGACTTCTTTCTATTCTAATACCACTTTATAATTTATTTCATACTACAGGCAATTAAGTTAGATTAATACGTAGGATGTTCTATTAATAAAATATTCCTGGAATAAATCCTTCTTGCTGGGATAGGAGTGGAAACACACTTCTCTATAAATGATAAAAATATATTTTAATATTATTGATATAGATATAAATTGTATTATAAAATTCGTAATATTATATTTTTATAAGTGTTGATGAAGTTCTTATTTTTTTTATCTGCACTTAGTATCTCAATATTTTCTAACTTTTAAAATTTTCTAACTGTTACATGACCAAACATCAAGTAAGTACATTAGTATAATTCACCCCAATTTGTTTTATATTCCGATACATACAATATCTGCTTTTAAACAGTAATTCCGAGACGTGCAATGGTCATTCAATACAATTATTCATTTTTTAATTAGCTGTATCTACAATTAATCAGAGTAAATTATCTGAAATTACTACATTACTTTGTTCTATTTATACATATTCAATGATTAGATTCAGTTAATCTTTATTGATCCGAAGACAATTTATTGTCGACCTGGTTTAGATTGGTTAATATTAGTTAAGATGTTTAACTCATATGAAGAATATAAAAGGTGGAAAATCAATAAAGGAGAGTGATAAATTTGCTAGTAAAGATTGAAAGTTTTACTTTTCAACTACGAAATCTACGACTTTTTGTTCATTATACACTTGTATTCCATCCGTAAGTGGATTTACTGGGGCTAATTATATCTTAGTATGGTGACTGCATTCATAATTAGAGTAACTTTACTGCATACTTAAGCTTGTCATCCTTTAGTAGTATGAAAATTTAAATACCGAATGTTTTTTTTTTCAATTTTTGAGAATGTTTTCAAAATACATCGTATTTATTCTCCTTCCACAAGGTGCGGAGAAAGTCCCCGATCATATTAAAATGTTAATTTAATGAGTTGTGATGGATGAAATAGAACAAAAATTATCACACAATATATCAATAAACCCATTCCCATTTAACAGTTCTACCAATTATTTTTCAATATCTCTCGAGTCTACCTCTGAAGCTTTTTACTGCGGCACGGAACGTTTCTTGGGAAATTTTGGCTCATTGTTGCTCGAGGGACCTCTTCAGAGTTTCCGTACTATCATGAGCTGTAGCGTAAGCTTCCTTCTTCAAGATGGACCACACACAAAAGTCCAGAGGGTTCAGGTCCAGTGATGAAGGATGCCACAATTCCTTCCTTCAAAACGCAGGAAAGTGACTCTTGCACTAATCCTGAGTTTTGTTGAAAGGTAAAAGGCCTGTCCTTGAAGTGCTTCTTCATCTCGACTTGTCCTGGAGTCAAAATATCCTCGATATCCGATTTTGCCTTAATTTTAGCGCCTTATTTGATGAAAATGAGAGGAAATCTCCAACTCTCAGAGATGGCAGCCCAAACCATCACAGAGGCAGGCTTTTGGCAACGGAAAACAGTCTTTACAGATGGAGGGATACTGTCAGCACTTTTTGCCAAAATTCTGTCGTTCTGGGAGTTGAATTTGGCCTCCACAGTGAACATTTTCTCATCCGAAAAGACGATCTCACAAGCCTGCATGCCATCTTTCATTGCATTCAAAAGAATCTTTGATCTGTCCAGTCTCTTCTGTTCCTGCAAGTCCGTGAGCTGTTGCATGTTGGTTATTTTGAAGAAGGACAACTTGGGGTCTTCTTTGACGATGGTTCTCACACTTTTTTCGTCGATATCCATACTCTTAGCCATCTTTCTCATACTTCGCTTGGGGTTCCTCCTTAACCACTCCTTAATGGCTTTGGTTTAGGTTGGAGTGCGTTTGGTGCGAGTACGTCCACACTGGGTCGATCACCTGTTGTCCCCAGTTCTTGGTAGCATTTAACAACATCCCTAACAGTCTATTTCGGAGCTTTTAACAGCTTAACAATCCCTGGGTTTGTCATCCCCGCGCAGTGTAGCTGAATAATAGCCTCACGTTGACTCATTTTTACAAAAGACAATATAAATTAATCAAAATTTAAACCTGGAACATTAAAGAATATGATTATAAAAAGAGAATGGGATATAAATTAATGAATTTAGTAAATAAATAACATCTTTAATTTAAAAAAAATGTTGATCGGGGACTTTCTCCGCACCCTGTATATAGCTTTAAGATATTCTATTTCTTAGCTTAAAATGTTCATTAAGTTTAATTATTTAAGTAGAATTAATATCATTTATGCAGCCTATAAGCATCAAAAGCAAACATTGAAAATATAATTATTTTTCAAACATCTCAATATATTAAATTATTTTCAATTTATATCAATTATTAAATTAAGTTTTGGGAATTATTTGCTCTGCTGCAGTAATACATTACCTCGAAATTGCACATTGTGGTGGGATCTCAGCATAACCCAGGTTCTACTATTGGCCATATATATTGTGATCAGTTAATCATGATGTGTGCAGTACAACAAACTAGCAGATACAGCAAACTACGTAACGGTTATTTATGTTGAGAGGTCATTTATGTTTCTGAGACCAAAAATTCCAAGACTGAATATTCCGAGACCGAAATTTCCGGCCACCCAGTACTATTACAAACATTTTGATCAAGCACCTACTCCATTTTTCAATCTCCCCCGCCTGCATGGTCATAGTGATAACCGCACCCTCAGTCACCTGTTGGTCAATTATACTCTCTTAGCTTGGACACTTTGAGTGAACCAATCAAGAACAGTTTCCTTGCTCCTATGATTCACAGCTGTAAGCTGTTTTCAGGCTAATTGTAAATGAAAAATTTTTATAAGGAAATGTATTCCTTTATTGCAGTAATCAGTTCTTGTTGTTTGAATTCTAATAAAAAAAAATTGGCAATTGAATGACCATCGGGATTAATTTACAACATAATATCAACCAATTTACGAATATAGGATCGAGCTATCATAACATAATTTAGATATTAATCTAATGTAAATTAGGTAGTATCTCTATGCATCAATAATTTCATTGTGATATCTAAATAATAGTTTTTCCTGATTCGAGTGCCCGATTTTAATAGGAGAAATATTTTCCCTATATCCTAAAAATTATCCTATTGATTCGATTCAATTAGGTTGTATTATCAATTTATTTCATAGGTAACTTAGAAAGCAATCTAAATATAAATACCTGTAAGTATATATAATCCATCTTATGAATGCCGTAAAACCTAGGTAAATATTAACGTCAGAAAGTTTATACATATATGAATCTTATGCATAACATGCATATATATAAGCCTAATCAGCTAACAATTTGGTATCGGTGCATCTCTAAATATTAGGAAAAAAACTTAAAAGATAGATATATATCATCAATGCATTAAGACAAAACACACTGTCAGTAAATAATACATGCATGACAGTGTAATCAGAGGCTACTCATTTGCACCACACAGTTCAGTTATTCTACACGAAGAGATTCACAGAAGATGATTAATTCTTTTGAATATCTAAATCAGACTTACCTCAACTCAAGTATTTATATAAATACTATATAATAATATTTCTTTTAGTTCATTTTCATCATTAATGCTCCAATTGTTGCAAATTTGAAACTAAATACAAATAATTTATTGTTTACAAAGCAAGTTAATTTTAATGGCGGTTCCCAAAAGGAATGATTGGCTCTTTTGAAATTTGTGACACTAGAAACTCTAATTGAAAGAGACCAGTTTTTTGGTTAAAATAAATAACGACGAGTATTTTTTATGTTTTGGTTCGCTTGGAAATAAATTGACAATTTGTTTCCTGTCTATTCCAATGCATTGCGAATATTCGGGAATTTAAACGAGTGGATGTATCAATGTGTACAGATGTATGTGACTATATTTAGAAGAAAATTCATTCCTAAAAAGACATTCGGATTTATGAGGAAATAATTTTATACATAAAGTGCGGGGGATTAACAAATAATGAATTCTCGTTGCTTCATATAGCATATCTCGTTTTCTCTCGCCTCAAACATGTTCAAAAAGGAGGAAGATTTTTTTCATTGATTTTCTAAATTGCCTGATTTTCTCGTGTAATAAAAATAGCCTGGGAACTCATTATGCATATTATCGGAAAGTTTGTTTGTTTACTATGTGTATTAATAATGTTCAATGTAATGGAAAATGGATATAATGTTATAATCTATTTGATATTCTATGTATTATGTTCTATTGTGTTCTATATGTTCTTTAAAATAACTTTTTTTATTAACTTTCCTCCTCGCATTCTTTTAAGTATTGGAAAATATTGTCTTTTTTAACTTTGATTTGTGAATAGAAATACAATATTCTATATCCTAACATTTCAACTTCAAATGATTTGAAAATGTACTGAAATACTGAAGCCACGCTTTGTAGCCAACGAGGGCTTTTATGGGGCGATTAAAAGAAAGATGTAGTGCCTTACACAAACGAATAAATCTCCACAACGACTAAATATTAGAGTTTACCGTCCATATCGCTAATTTCAAAAAGGAAATTAGGTATTAAGGATTGTAAGAAGCAGTCGAATAGGAAAGTGACTTCATGAACAAAGTAACCCAATTTAACATCCGCTATATTATCTGATTCGTAATTAAACAATTATCTTCATTAGACATCATTTGCTGCTAATTGGAAGGATAGTAATTAGTGACATTATTGCCATAGAATGAACCTATATTAACATTGTACACTTCTACATTGTATACAGGCCTTATCATCTACAGGACTTATCATCTACAGTGTCTACAGGCCTCATCATCTACAGTGTCTACAGGCCTCATAATCTACAGTGTCTACAGACCTCATCATCTACAGTGTCTACAGGCCTCATCATCTACAGTGTCTACAGGCCTCATCATCTACAGTGTCTACAGGCCTCATCATCTACAGTGTCTACAGGCCTCATCATCTACAGTGTCTACAGGCCTCATCATTTACAGTGTCTTCAGGCCTCATCATCTACAGTGTCTACAGGCCTCATCATCTACAGCGTCTACAGGCCTCTATCATCTACAGTGTCTACAGGCCTCTATCATCTACAGTGTCTACAGGCCTCTATCATCTACAGTGTCTACAGGCCTCTCTATCTACATACAAATTGTTATTTTGTTTTATTTATGAAACAAGTTGACATCTATTAATTAAAGAATATTTAAATCTTAAGAAACAAATTAAATTCAACTTATTAAGTAATAAATTGTACATACAAGATGAAATTAAAGCATGAAATGAGATTGAAGAGCAGGTATTTAAAAACAGTGTATGTTTCTAGTGAAATGAATGAAAGTTTAAAATATATAAGTTTAAAAGTCCTACAGCTTAGAAAGGAGCTTAAAAAAGAATGAACATAAAGAATATAATGTATTTTCTATGCATTGAAAAGATGAGATTACATATTATAAAACAACAGAATTAAAATATTGGAATAGAAAGAAAAGGTATAATAACTGTTTCATCTATTGATTATTGAAAGTGGAAATGCTGTTTGCATGGAATTTAATTTCTGTTTTGATTTATGAATACATAGTGATTCTAAAATGCGTAATTCTATTGATTTATTGCATTGGTTTATAATGGTAAACTGATCCAGTGAGATGGGAGAGCCACATGTTTCTGCGTGGTATCTTATTTGTGATGCTCATGGGTTGCTGAATCTATTGCCTGTTCGATGACTGCGTACAATTAGTACGCAGATGAACAGCCCACATATTCAGTATCCCACATATTCAGATGAACAGCCTTCACAACAGAATTTGTTGATGACGAAGCTAAGAACAGCTTTTGGTAGAACATATTTATATGGAAAAAAAATTATTTAAAAATTATTTATTAAAATTATATTGAAGTTGCGGTTATTGAAATACTGATTCAGAATGGAAATAATTCCTTTTAAGTTTTTCTGATTGATGACCAGTATATGGCAGTGTAAAATAAAAGGATTCATTAGTATTGTTATTTAAAGGGATTGCACTATTTTGAATATTTTTGGTTAAAAAATTCCAAATGTTCGATTCTATTAACTTCAAGTGGAAACCATTATTTATGAAATATGGTTTTAAAAACGCTAGCTCTTTATGAAGAATGAAATAGTCTGAACAAATATTGAGCGCTCTATATAATATGGTCTTTATGGCATTGATTTTAAAGCGAAATAAACAAAAACATAAATAACTTAAACCTAATCCTGAGAAAGCGCTTTTTCGATAGACTGCAGAGTGGAATTGATTATTGGTTTTACATATCAGGTTATCTAAAACGGGCAATTTAAAATTAGTTTCATATTCTGATGTAAAATTTATATTAGAATGCTGCGAGTAAAGATAATTAAGAAATTGAGTAGCTTGAATTTGATTGTCAAAAAGTAAAAATGTATCGTCCACGTATCCTCTATAAAAATGAGGTTCAAAACTAGTTGGGTAATCATTAAGCCATTTCTGTTCGTAGTGTCAAAAAAATATATTAGTAAAAGTCGGTGAATGGGGCAAACCCATTGCTAAACCTTCTTTCTGCGTATACAGTTTGTTGTCAAAACTGAAAAAATAATTTAGCACAGAAATTTGCAAAAGTTTCTGAAAAGAAGATTTGATCTGGCCGATGAACAATGAAGATGGGTTATCAAAAAGTTTTGTCAATATTAAATTAATGGTTTCTTGTAATGGAATATTAGTGTATAAACTTCCTATGTCAAATGAGCACATGAACTTTATATCTGAATCTTTAACCTGTTTTAAATCTAATAGGAAAGAATAAACATTATTAACTGTATATTCATTAGTTGTAAGTGGGGTTAATATTTCTGTTAAGTATTTTGCAAGATTGAAGCAAGGATTAGTATAGGTGGCTACTGGCTATTATTGGTCGGAATTGAAATTTGGTTGTGAAATCTGGTTTGTGAATATTTGAGAGTCCATAGAGAATACCAGGGACAGATCCAACAGCGCGTAAGGTCTTCAAAGTGTCCATTGGAATTGTGCATTTCTTTTAAACACCCTGGATGAAATTATTAACTTTATCTTCCATCTTAGTCGAGTACCGCTCGACACTTTCTTCCATAATTTTAAATATAGATTGGTCGCATAAAAGTCCATGCATTCTTTCCTTGTATTTCTGCCTATCAACAATAACAACTCCTTTACCTTTATCAGGCCTGCACACGATAATATCCTTATTTCTTCCCAAGTTTTTCAAATCGGTGCTGTCTCTTCTTGAAATTTTAGCAGAAAATACTTTTTGCGGGTTGAAGTTATAATAATACTTATGTGCTATGTTTTACAGCTTATTTAACAATTCATTTTCATCTTCTTGTTTGCGGCCACTACTATTTTTTAGTCTATTTGCTAGAGACTCGAATGAAAGGAAGTAGTTATAGAAGTTCAGTTTGTACACTGGTACACAAAAATCAGGTCCGTATGCAAGTAATGTTTTCATGCGGTTCGATAAAGTTATAGAGCTATAGTTGGATACTACACTGTCAGGGTCACAAGGATTGGTGCTATTGCATATTCCTAACTTTACGGGAGGGAGGTGAAAACAGGGGTTTTGGCCCCACCGGTGGAGAGGTGCCCGAAATGAAAAATTTCGATGAACAAAAACAATATCTCGGAGAATTTTAGACCTTATGTCAAAATCTCAGCTCAATCGGACGAACATTATTGGTAGCTAGCAAAACTGGTAAACGATCCCCTTCAAGAACAAAACATCACATACATCTTCACTGCCATTGATTCTCACAAGGATTGGCGGAGTAAAGAGATTCGCAAATCTGTTTAATGCATTTTGGTGTTTCGAATATCGGCCTCTCGCAAACCTGGCATTTTGTACTAAAATAACTGCAAAAGGTGCGTTCGCATATCAGCTTACCGTATTTTCATTGTATAAAAAATATTAATGTGTTTTGATTGTTTCGTGATTAAATTAATCCTAATTCTTAGTTTTGAAATTATAGTTTCTCCAATAATATTATCGCATTTAATTTAACTTTATTTATTTTATCAGTAATAATTTTCTAGCATTTCATGAGTTTCGTGATTATGTGTTTCTTAATTATATTTTCAAAAATAGGTCATTTTGTAGTACACTATTGGATTTTATACGTTTTTTTATTATATTACTAATGAATGAACGTTTTCATATTGATTTACTCTTAATTACAGTATTTTATCAGCAATTGAGCATTCCCGCTTCAACGATAGTGTCACTTGCATGAATAAATTTGTTTCAGTTAAAAACATTGTTTTCCATCAACCCATTTAATAATGCCATATATGTACATATTAAGGAGCAGACCAGAGTTCGGTTACTTTACTAGATTCAATTCTGGTCCGTTATGTTTACTAGCTTCAATTCTGGTCCGTTAACTTTACTTGGTTAAATTATTAAATATTTGAACAATAATTGGAATAAGAATATAATTTTGGAATCATACATACCACATTAAAGGATTTAAGTAGAAGTTTTTTTTTTTCATTTTATAACCACTCGTTCTTCACAACTTCAAAATGAATCACGTTTTTTATCAATTCTTTCAATTATTAAAATATGTAAAATTAATCTATAATCATTAATATTATCATTTATATAATTGTATATTTATAAACTACTAAAGCAAATATTTATCAAAAATAAAAAAAGATTTCTGGTCCGTTAACTTTACTAGCTTAATTTCTGTTCCGTTATCTTTACTAGGTTAATTTCTGGTCCGTTAACTTTACTAGCTTAATTTCTGGTCCTTCAATTTAACTTGGTCCATTTCTGGTCCGTTATCTTTACTTGCTCACATATTAATATTTTATATATACAGTTAAATATAGGAATTTAGCAAAATGATTCGGAAGTATCGGAATACTAAATTATATAGCAACAGTAATGTCAATTCATAAAAGAAATGCTTTTTTTTATGCATAAGATATAGTAATGAGAACTACAAAGTCTCACAGAATGTTCTTTTAAAATACATTAAATTTGATTTTCAACCAATCCGTCTTTCGGAAAATATGTCCTTCGGCAAATCCGCATTTCGGAAAATCTGTTTTCGGCAAATTAGGGATTCGGCAAACTTGTATTCGGAGAATCAGTTCCAGCGAAATAGTTTTTTGGAAAATTTGATTTCGGCCAGTAGTTTTCGGAAAATCAGCCAAGACCTAAACAGAAGCACTGTTTTTAAATCAGAGTGAATAATAAAAGTATTTGTGATATGAAATCTCTCATATTACTCTTTGAAATGATTTTGTTTCATCTAAAGTCTCTACATGCCTTGATCATCATCAGAATACCAGTTGTAATCAAATGGACGAGTTTCTATTTTAAAGTTAACATTCATATTTTATTGTAGCTATGTGAACTCATTTGTGTTTACTCCTGTTAAAGCTGACGATGTCAATGCTACTATTTTATCAATTAAGAATAAATCATGTAATGTGTACTCTGTCCCTGTGTCTTTACTAAAAAGGATAAGTCACATAATATCGCCTGTATTTGCATGTATTATTAATAAATCCATTATTTCAGGAAATTTTACTGATTCATTGAAAATTTCTAAGTCATCCCACTACATAAGGAAGGCGCTAAAAACGATCAATCCAATTATCGACTAATATCAATAATGTCCTCTTATAGTAAAATTATAGAGAAAATAATTTATAAGCAAGTGTAACGTATTGGCCACAAAAATGTTTCCGCTTTTTAGCCAATGTACGAAAAAACTGTATCTTGGTCTCTTTTTCTCCGCCTCTTATTGTACTATTAACAGGTAAAAACAACTTCGAACTGAAGGAAATAGTTTAAGAACAGTGGATCAAAGAGTGATGATGATTTTTTTTTGCCTTTGAGTGAAGGTTATTCTTAGAGCTAACTCTGCGATTTTACTTACTAAATGGCAGTGAATAAAAGTAAAAAAATTAAAATGGTCGAAATTTTAACACTTCTTCCTTAGAAACTATTTGGAAATAGAACAACTTCGGTGACATTTAAATCTCAGTAAAGTTTTCACTCTGAATACTCTTTCTTAGCTTGTTCATTGCATGGTTCCGGCCCGCTTCACACATGGATTTTAACACCGCGGGAAATAGCTCTCATTAAAATGTGTTTACTCTTGCGTTTTTTTTTTTTTATCGCTGATGGAAAAGTCACATTAAATTTTCACTTCAGCGATAAAAAAACGCAAGTTTAGAGACATTTTAAGAAAAGCTTTATTTTCCGCGCTGTTAAAAATGCAAATGTGAAGCGGGCCATTCAATAAACAAGCGAAGAACGAATATTCAGAGTGAAAACTTTAATGAGATCAAAATGTCACTGAAGTTGTTCAATTTCCAAATAGTTTTCGAGGAAGAAGTGTTAGCACCCTGTATTAAAATGTTTACCATTATAGTTATTTTCCTTTTATTCACTGCCTTTTAATAAGTAAAATCACAGAGTTAGCTCTAAGAATAACCTTCGCACAATGACAAAAATAATCACCCTCACTCTTTGCTTACCTGTTCTTAAAGGCACCGTTCCCAGATTTTGAAAAGTTTTTTATTATTGAAGCTACGGTTGTGAAACTTTGTACACATATATAAAATGAATTCTAAGATGTTTTTGTGTCCCGACATTTTTTCGATTCGACCCATAGAAAACGAGTTATTCGAATTTCGAACAAATTTCGAACAGTGTGTAAATTAATAAATGGATACTACAATTTTGTAGCTATGACATTATGGTTTTTTGCATTCGATTCTCCACAAGATTCTCTACAAACTGTTGGAGCGTTTTTTTTTATTTTTCGAATTGGTTTTCGAATTATTGAAATTTTTAGTGAAACAAAAAAAAATGAAAAAATATAAAGTTCAAAGTTCAATATTTTGAAAAATAATTCGAAAATTAAATAAAACTCTTCCAGAATTCCGGGGAGAATTGAATGCAAAAACCCCAAAGCCGAAGCTTCTACCAAAAAAAGCCAATTAGGCTTTTGAATTACATGATTTGTAGATATCTGAAGTAACGATAATCTCCCATTCAAAATTGGATAATCTAGCACGCAGCATACTACTCTCGCGAAGGTCTGCGGGTAACTGAGGAATATTTCTTTGCAAACCTTAGTGGGCGTGTTATAAGTGGTAGGTAAGATACCAGATATAGCGAGATAATTAATTATTACGAATTATAATTGGCTGAGAGATGGTTTTTAGGGTACATATTGACTCCCTACCCCCCGGCCCTCTTTTCCCTTTCTCCCTCTCCCCAGGGGGGTTAGAGTTACACGATACCTCTAGTATTTTGCACACACTATAAGAAGGTTATAAAGCAACTATTTACACAATAAAAAAAAATTATAAATTTTGAAATTGGTCCCCTTAAATATTTATATAAATTACTAATGCTTTCCAATATCAATATTTTCTACTGTTTTTGTTCCAAACTAATCTTATTCACATTGCAGTCAGAGTATAAAAAAGTTGCATTGGGTTTTTCATATATAAGCAGCATTGCAGTAAGAGTTATAATGAAGTAATAATAAACTTCAGCGTTCCAATAATTCGAAGGAAAAGATCCCATGCGTGTCTCAGGAATTCTTACATCAAATAACAGATGCAGTCAGATAATCTATAAAAGAGTAAAGTAAATAACAAGTAAAAAAAGTTAAATGTTAATAGCCGGGAGTGAGATTTATTGGATGAAAAGATAAAAATAGGATGAACTTTTTCTGATCTCACCTTTACAGAAAATAAATAATTAAATATCGTGATTGAATTTCGTGTCATATGTTATAGATTAATTTCTACATCAAAATATAATAATACAATGATAAAATTTCGTGAATTACAAAACTTTCAGATGGAATTTAGTTGACTATTAAAGTTCATTCTGATTTGACAGGAGAATATTCTATTCTCGATGTTGTAAATAAATACAAAATAATATAATACTACAATAATTTGAAACGAAAATAATTTAAAGCTAAAATAAATTAAAGCTAAATTGTTAATACTTTCCGGATATTATTTGCATTACATATCAATAATTATTTACATTTCTTTCAGGGACTAAGATAATTATGAACGAACAATTTAAATCGCGATTTTTTTATATTATATAGATAATAATTACAACTAGATTATGTGCACTCGGTAGAGCACATACCTTCGCCGCCGCTTATCTGTTTGCTACCAAAATCTAATTAACTGGAGACTGGAGAGTGACCAATCGACAAAACCAGTTTCGTACAATATGGTTTAATACTTTTGGAGTTATTGAGTTATGAATGACCTTGACCTTTGACCGGATCGTTCTCAAAATTCTACCAGATGGTTCGAGGACAATGTCCAATCGTCCCATCAAATTTCAGAAATTTTGGTTGTATTTTTTTTTGAATTATTGAGTTATAAATGGTCTTGGCCTGGATATTTGACCTTTGACTTGATCGCTCAAATGGTTCCTGTATATTGCCAATCGTCCCACCAAGTTTCATGCAATATGGTTCGATACTTTTTGAGTTATAAATGACCGTGACCTTGACCTTTGACCGGGTCCCTCTTAAAATTCTACCAGCAGGTCACTGGACATGGACCAATCGTTTCATCAAATTTCAGGCAATTTGGTTGAACTCTTTTACAGTTATGCGAATAATAAGATGATAAATAAATAAATAAATGCTGCCAATAATATTATAATCTTCCTGCATTCTGCGAAGGTAATTATGAGATTGTCAGTTAATTAGAACAATCTTATTCTACTTTTAATAATTAGGCTACTCATTTCCACTACACGATTATTCTATACGAAGAGTTCCACAGTACAATAATTATGTAATGATTAATTAATTATAATTCGTTTGAAAAGCTAAATCACACTTAACTCAACTCAAATACTCAAAATGAATACTAAATAATAATATTTCATTTGTTCATTTTCATCATTAATGCTTCAATTTTTACAAATTTTAAACTGAATACAAATAATTTATTGTTTACAAAGCAAGTGAATTCTAAAGGCGGTTCACGAAAGGAATAATTGGCTCTTTTGAAATTTGTGACACTAGAAACTCTAATTGAAAGAGACCAGTTTGTTGGTTAGAATAAATAACGACGAGTATTTTTTTTTTTTTTTTGGTTCACTTGGAAATAAATTGACAATTTATTTCCTGTCTATTCCAATGCATTTCGAATATTCATGAATTTAAACGAGTGGATGTATCAATATGTACAGACAACTAAAAACTAGTTAGTAATTATTTTGCACATGATTATCTACGTTAATAAAACAAATTAAAAAATAAAACAATCTATATTTCGTACAATTAATATGTGAGACTGAAAAATACAATGAAATAATTTATTCAAGGAAGCATAAGACATTCATAAAAAAAAATCATGCAATCAAGGCCCAAGAAGCTCAAAAAGGCTTTCAGGGCAACCTAAATAAGATACTTATAAAATCCGAGTGCAATTGTTAAGGCAAAAAATTGGAAAAATCTAGAGTCACATAAAATTGCCGGTAGAGTAACAGATACCGATACTAAACTTTAACATTGTGAAAAAACTGAACAAAAAATATATATAAAACAGTAATCTGGGTATTACAATACTAAGAGAAGCCAGTCTACAAGAATAAGTACACAAATAAATTCCTAATAGGCATCAATCATATGACATCTAAGAGTTTCTTGAACACCGACAAAGAGGAAGATGTTTTATTGCATCCGGTAGTGCATTCCAATGGAAGAAACGCACATCTGCGATTTAGACTTCGAGAAGCG
This sequence comes from Caprella mutica, assembly GCA_947561585.1. NCBI lineage: Eukaryota > Metazoa > Arthropoda > Malacostraca > Amphipoda > Caprellidae > Caprella > Caprella mutica. The sequence continues at coordinate 205,478 of CANNZV010000409.1, read as the reverse complement.
TGGAATTAGCAAATCAGTGCAATTTCTTGTAGAATAGAAATTTTTTGTAGTTCCTTATTTGTATATTGTATTTAAATTGTTCCAGGAAAGCAACGACAACCTAAAATTAATTTTTATTTACTCGCAGCTTCCCTAGTCTAGATGTGATCTGAGAAGTTCTGTTTGTTGGATGTCTGGATGTCACGTGGTGATTATTTAGTCAGGCTAATATTCGTAAGTTTGCCTTATGGAATTTTTAAATATTATTTATTTAATTAGAATCATTAAAAAGTAACTGATACATAATAATCAATTTAGTAGGGGTTTAACGTCTGCTTCGGAACCAATATTTGAAATTTGTTACGTTGCAATTGTTTGACAAAGCAATATTTTGATATCATTGATAAGCTTTTGTCTGTGTGGACTTTTGTCGGTGTTGGTTTTTGTCGGTGTTAAGTTTTGTCGGTGTGGGCTTTTGTCGCATGGGCTTTTGACGCTTGGGATTTTGTCGTGTGGCTTTTGTCACTGTTTCGTGCAAAATACATATATGGTAAGTTATTGACAACTCCTATGGCAGATTTTTGAATTTAAATTACTTTTTCAAGGTAACGAACAAGTAACATTTCATTTGGTAAGCAGTACTTGAGTCTATTGAGTAATCCAACAGTCTTTGATACTTTGCAAGTTTTATAACTAACATGATCCACAAATTTAATATTTTCATCAAATACAATTAACTGCCAAAAATTTCACCTTTTCAACCCTAGATATTACTCCACTACCAATAGAAATCACAGGAAATTCTAGTCCCCGTCTTTAATTAAATAACACATAATTGACTCTGTCATTATTAACTTTAATCCAATTTACCAAGAGCCAGTTAGTAATTTTAGATAATTCAGTATTAACTATGGCATGAGAGTTCACCAAATCAGACCTAAGGTCGAAGCTAAAAGAGAGGGTACTATCATCTGCAAAAAAGTTATATTTGAATTGATTAGATGCATTTTTAAGGTCGCTTATGAATATAAGAAACATTAGCGGACACCAGCACACTTCCTTGTGGCCCTTCATGAGTACTTTCCTTAAGCCACTTATATAGCTGTGGAAATTTAAATCTCGAGGCGGTTGCTTTAGTCACGTGGTATATTAATATTTCTCTCCAAATCTGTGCCAAACACTCTAATTCTTCATCAGTTTCAATATATTATAATGCATTATTTCTCTAATGTGATCAAATAGTTAGTGACAATAATTAGTCCATGTTATAAAATATGATAAAAAATACAATGATAAAAAGCAAAAATATGATTCAGGCAATGAACAACAAATAATCTTGATGGTTAAATAATTGTAAAGCTTTTGTAATTATGAACATGAATGTATATTGACTTTTATTGGTTAATGCAATCTAAATCAGGATCAATTAAATGAATATATATTTATAAATCAATCGCTTCTTGCAACAAATATTTTATAAGTAATTTCATATTAACTTTATGCATTGATGTCGACTAAGTGCACATGTGTTTATTTATAAAAATAGTAATTAATTTGAAGCATTATTTGAAGTGATTTCATGAATTGAAACTAACAGTTTATCAATATTAATTTAGACATGAAAACTTACATATGACTCTTTTTATAAATTATCAGTAAATATGAAATAGATGCAAAGTGAAATAATATTCTATTTGTACAATACATAGAACTGTCAGAATATTATAATTCACATTCAATTGACTGATCAGTTTACTAAAATATCTCATAAATCAAAAGCTCAGATTACATGTCCATGAGATGGTACAGTGATGGTACAGAGATGGTACAGTGATGGTACAGAGATGGTACAGAGATGGTACAGAGATGGTACAGAGATGGTACAGAGATGGTACAGTGATGGTACAGAGATGGTACAGAGATGGTACAGAGATGGTACAGTGATGGTACAGAGATGGTACAGTGATGGTACAGAGACGGTACAGAGATGGTACAGAGATGACACAGAGATGGTACAGAGATGGTACAGTGATAGTACAGAGTTGACACAGAGATGGTACAGAGATGGTACAGAGATAACACAGATATGGTACAGATATGGTACAGAGATGGTACAGAGATGGTACAGAGACGGTACAGTGATGGTACAGAGATGGTACAGTGATGGTACAGTGATGGTACAGAGATGGTACAGAGATGGTACAGAGACGGTACAGTGATGGTACATATATGGTACAGTGATGGTACAGAGATGGTACAGAGATGGTACAGAGATGGTACAGAGATGGTACAGAGATGGTACAGAGATGGTACAGTGATGGTACAGAGATGGTACAGTGATAGTACAGAGTTGACACAGAGATGGTACAGAGATGACACAGATATGGTACAGAGATGGTACAGAGATGGTACAGTGATGGTACAGAGATGCTACAGTGATGGTACAGAGATGGTACAGAGATGGTACAGAGACGGTACAGAGATGGTACAGAGATGACACAGAGATGGTACAGAGACGGTACAGAGATGGTACAGAGATGACACAGAGATGGTACAGAGATGGTACAGTGATAGTACAGAATTGACACAGAGATGGTACAGAGATGGTACAGAGATGACACAGATATGGTACAGATATGGTACAGAGATGGTACAGAGATGGTACAGAGATGGTACAGTGATGGTACAGAGATGGTACAGTGATGGTACAGAGATGGTACAGAGATGGTACAGAGACGGTACAGAGATGGTACAGAGATGACACAGAGATGGAACAGAGTTGACACAGAGATGGTACAGAGATGACACAGAGATGGTAGAGAGATGACACAGATATGGTACATATATGGTACAGAGATGGTACAGAGATGGTACAGTGATGGTACAGAGATGGTACAGTGATGGTACAGAGATGGTACAGAGATGGTACAGAGATGGTAAAGAGATGGTACAGAGACAGTACATAGATGGTACAGAGATGACACAGAGATGGTACAGAGTTGACACAGAGATGGTACAGAGATGACACAGAGATGGTAGAGAGATGACACAGAGTTGGTACAGAGATGACACAGAGATGGTACAGAGTTGACACAGAGATGGTACAGAGATGACACAGAGCTGGTAAAGAGATGACACAGAGATGGTACAGAGATGACACAGAGATGGTACAGAGATTACACAGAGATGGTACAGAGTTGACACAGAGGTGGTACAGAGTTGACACAGAGATGGTACAGCGATGACACAGAGATGGTACAGAGATGACACAGAGATGGTACAGAGATGACACAGAGATGGTACAGAGATGACACAGAGATGGTACAGAGTTGACACAGAGATGGTAGAGAGATGACACAGAGATGGTACAGAGATGACACAGAGATGACACAGAGATGGTACAGAGACGACACAGAGATGGTACAGAGATGACACAGAGATGGTACAGAGATGACACAAAGATGGTACAGAGATGACACATAGTTGGTACAGAGATGACACAGATATGGTACAGAGACGACACAGAGATGGTACAGAGATGACACATAGTTGGTACAGAGATGACTCAGAGATGGTACAGAGATGGTACAGATATGGTACAGAGATGACACGGAGATGATACAGAGATGACACATAGTTGGTACATAGATGACACAGATATGGTACAGAGATGACACAGAGATGGTACAGAGATGACACATAGTTGGTACAGAGATGACTCAGAGATGGTACAGAGATGACACATAGTTGGTACAGAGATGGTACAGAGATGACACAGAGATGGTACAGAGATGTCACATAGTTGGTAAAGAGATGACACAGATATGGTACAGAGATGACACATAGTTGGTACAGAGATGACACAGAGGTGACACAGAGATGACCTAGAGATGACACATAGTTGGTGCAGAGATGGTGGAGAAATAATTATATATATTCAAAAGCCAAAAAAATGTTCAGTAATTGACTAAAAATCATCACAATTCCTTCTTCCTTCTTCCAAAGACATTTGCAATTTTCTTCACAAATAGTAGTAAACATATTGAAAAATGAAAATCAGACTTACTTCAGTGGAAAAATACGATATTTTGTCACCTATAATAGTCTATCTTAATAGTATATATCACTAGTCAATTTGCGTATTTACTAATTGGTATAAAGGATGGGAACTTTCTGTTCTTAAATGCAATTAGTTAGATTAATGAAAAAGTTGTGAATCGTTAAACAGTTCACGATTGTAACGAGTTTGGTATATTATGTAGAGAACAATTTGGATTCAGTGAGGAGTGCTGAAAATATTGATCGTGATAATATTGACTTCGTAACATTCTTTTATTTTCGCTAAGCTTTTGATTGCTCGGAGCACTCTTTTTTGCTCTCTAAGTTGTCTCATAATGGAGTAAGAGGAGTGGTCTTGAAGTGGTTTGAGTCATATCTTGTCAATACTGAATTCAATGCGTCAGATGTCTTGTACTATTAGAATATGAAAAAAAAAACATTTGATTACCAGACAAACTCCCCATTCAAAAATAGTGAAATATTCATTGCCCTCAATTCACCGCCGGAAAGTTCATCGCAAAAACAATTTAATTCAAAATATAACAAAAAAATGAACAACAAAGATGATTATAACAAAGGCTTTCCTTGTATAGAAGCCACAGATTTATCAGGAGCCTATATTTTTTAGTCCTTTTTGCTATTACAAAGATGACCGAAACCTAATAATATTAATATCGAAGAGAGATTACGGTCAAATGCAGTCTATTTATCATACTTGTTGGAGTTCATATTTATTGAATAAATATTGTTAACAGCATTGTTCAATTTTATTAATATCAAGCTTCATTTATTTGATCTCCGACCAAAATGAATTTATTACCAGCTCAATATTTTCAGATTGAAACATAAGACCTTCTATATAATGCTTTTCAATCTATAAGAATGCAATAATTAATATATCAGTGAGCTTCGTGAGTTATACGTATTATAGGTATTTCATTTACTTAAGTATTATTTCGAAACTGGTTGTGAACCATTCTCATTCATGACCATTTCATCACGACAGAAAAGTTGTCTAGTACATTTAGTTTTTGAGTAAATACAGAATTTACGGAATTGTACGCAGTGATACCTCACCCACCTATAATTTCTATTAAAATGTTTCGATCTTCAATTGAGTCATACATTTAATTTGTTGAAAGTTATCAATTTTTTAGCTGAGGAAGAGTTCATGTCCCAAACTGTTTGGATGCTACGTTCACTAGAACTCCTTGCCTTGGTAGAGGTCCAAAGTGATGTGGGGTGGTCGAAAATATTTATTTTTTTCTGTTTGGGAAAGGAATATTTGACAGAGAACTTTTATATTCCGATATTTATAGTGCTAAAGGAACTAAAACCCACACAAAGGGGAGTCCAAAGGAGGCAAGATGGGTATTTTAAGTTTTTGGGCATTACTTGCGTATTAGGCCAAGTAATACGTTATGTGGTTCTTCAGTAAAATGTGAATTTTCTACCCAAATATGAATAGAAGTCTATAAGTTTCAAACTTCAAGAAGACAGAAGACAGTTATGGAATCCTCCAGATGTTCATTCTTCTTCATTTAAAAAAAAGATAGTCATTAAAAATAGTTTATCAAGAGAAAACGAGAACTGAAACCCATAATTTGTTAGAAATGTTACAAGGATTCTAAAAGTGTCTTAGGGTTTGTTTTAGCTTATAACCTCGTAGACTTATATTCTTTTGAAAAATACAAAAAATATTGAAATGAAAATAGACTTCTTTTTCTCAAAAGCAAAGACCAAAATTGAAAATATATAAAAAAACAAATTTTTTTACACACAAAAGCTCTGAAACAAACAAAATATATCATATAAAAGATTCAAATATGTAAAACAATATGAAAAGTATATTATATACTTTTATCATGAAGTTTATACAATGAAATCTTCTCTGATTCGAATGACGTCCTCCAATCTGTCGGAGTTGCTTCAACCGCTGAACGCAACTCATTAATTGGCAGTTTTACCCATTTTCATATGAGTTTTCGCTAAAGAGTTTAGTTTTTACTAGTACAGTTTCACGATAATAACTGCACACATTCTGCTCCAATACTAACAACATGCAGAATTCCATCGCAAAGATCAGATGCGAAATTTCTTGCTCGCTGAAATTCTTCTGTCACAACTTTGACTTAAACTTCTTAAAAATAACAAATGACATTTATTGTAAGCCATATATTATGTAAATTGAACACTATTAACTGGAAAAAATGTAAGGGAATCATTTGCTCATATTAGTTCACATATAAATACTTTATTTACGATGAAAGTAATTGTGTTGCAGAACTTTTGTGTCACCCTGTACTATTAAAGTTATCCGAAATGTTAGATGACTCTTTAAACTTGTTTATTAGGAAATATTAAAGTTTGAATGAAGGAATATCTGAAGATTTAGCTATACCTATGTCATTAGTTAAGCTACTATAATTTTCAATTATTCAATGAAAGCTGATTAAAACAAAACAAAAAAGATTATTGTGTACATCATTCTGAATTACCATCAGAAATCAAGTTTTCAATTGCCTCACATTTCTTGATGCCATCGAGATCTCATTTTCCTAATTCGATTGGCTCTTTTTTATCCTCTATGATATATAATCCGATATACCCCGTCTAATGCTCCCCATTTCCGCAATATTTATTTCCGTATGATATCCAAGAGACATTTTTGCTACAGCGAATATCATAAGCACTCCTCAGAGATTTATTGCTAGATTTGGGGCGAGGTAATTGGCCAGTGAATGTGGACACTGACTATCTATATTGCAGTCACTGGACACTTATTTAATATTTTGAATTCCTTTGGTAAATTTATTAAAAACAATCTATAAAATGTGTGCTGTCTGATAACAATATTACTGTGACAACTTCACTGGTGTTCCTATAATCCCAATATATTTTCCCTAGTTCACAATGGTGAAACAGTAAAAGTCACTGTAAAACTATACAAATTTAGTTCTATTTTGTAATTTAATTAATAAACTACCATTTTCGGATTTTGTTAGTGCTTTAAATGAGTATATGAATGGAAATGACAATAATGAAGGAATTTATAAATAAAAATGAATATTATATTTCATTGTTCAATTAAATATAATCATTATATTTGGTAAAAATTCAATTTGTAAATTTAATTACTCTAAAATTCCTATTTAGAGAAGAGAAGAAGAAATAAACTTCACTTGTTATACAAACTAATTAGATATCACACGATTAGAAACTGTTTATATTTTGGAAGAAAATTATTCCTTCTTTACGAGAATTTGATGGATACAAACACAAACACAGTGCTCCTTAAATGAAAAGAAGTTCCATACTTTTCTGTGTAGAATCATTTTTAGTAAGGGTTGATAAATTACGCTGAGGAATAAAAAAATTTGTATCATCAAAATAATTTCTTGAAAGGTTTTTAATTTTTAACAAATCAGTAGTTTATTTACATCACGCGATTGATTCAAGTTATTTACTTTCTTTGCTGTATCGTGATGTTAATTTCAATAATGTCAGTGAAACGATTAACTTTTGGTGAAAAGCGATACATAATATTATATAATGTTAATAAAGTAAAATATCAGTCTATTATTGTTCTAAAAGTATGTATTTGAAAAAAATTATGATAAGCAGCAAAAGCTAATAAATTTATTATCGTTCTATATACCAATCTAGTGATCATATTTAATCGCTTTAAAAAAATAGTTGATAAAATTTGAGGAAGTTTGCAACTAATATTATTTAGGCTCTGATTTATCACAAAATACACTTCAGATTTCCAATAATAATATAACTTTTATCGAATATCTATGTTTCCTCCAGAAATTCTTCAGACACTCGTTTGTACTTTCACTCTAATTCATAAATAAATCTACGGACTTTGATAATAAAATTTGACTTACTTTCCCATGCTTGCAGATAACGTGGGAAAATGGCATAAACATTTAAATATTTTAAGAAGTTTGCTCCTATTTTTTATTAAATAACTATAGTAGTGAATACGTGTTCATTTTTTTAATTTTATGAAATAATTAAATTCTAATCATGATTAAAGACCTCTTTCAAAGTTATTTTAATTCTTAGAATCATATTTCACACAATAAATAATCTCATATTTTATAGTTTAATATAATGAATATTCAGATTAGATATGCAGCATATTAGGTAAAGTAAAAATACCCAAATATGAATTATACAACATTTGAAAATTGCAATTGGTTGCTATTACACAAAGCGAATAAAAATATAAGTTAATATACTGTATATTCATTAAGGAGTGACACTGGACATTCTATAATAAATTTATTTCAATATTTTAAGCCCTTTTCATATGATAACCTGACGAAATTCCATCCTATATTTGATTCTCATCTGGTAACTGTGACTTTACCCTAGTATAAATCACCGATATAAAATTCTTACTCATAACTAATATAAGATGTTACACCATTTCATTTTCTCCATAACTATTGACACAGAGTATCTTTGGTTTATTTAGCTCTGTGGTGCATGAACTTATGAATTTAATATTGAAAAGGAAAAACCTCAACGACTTCTTTCAATTCCAATACCACTTTATAATTTATTTCATTTCACAGACAAGAAGGATTAATACGTAGGATGTTCTATTAATACAATATTCCTGGAATAAATCATTCTTGCCGGGATAGGAGTAGAAACGAGCCGGTCTATAAATAAAAAAATTAAGTTAAATTGTAAGAAATTGAATTATTGATGTGAATATTTAATAGGTAATAATTGTAATATACTTTATATCGTATTAAAACATTATAATGGTGTATTTGTATATTTTTTCAAATTTATAGATTTTTATTCAGTATTTCAATATTTACTTCAATTTGTTGTAAATTGTGACAAAAACAATACCTGTATTTCAACATTAATTTCAAGACCGGCATTGGTCATTCAATACAATTATTCATTTTCTAATTCGCTGTATTTACAATTAATCAAAATGAATTCTGTGAAATTACTACATTACTCTGTTCTATTTGGATTCAGTAAATCTTTATTGATCAAAAGACAATTTATTGTCGACCTGGTTTACATTGGTTAACATTAGTTAAGATATTTTACTCATATGAAGAATATAGAAGGTGGAAAATCAATAAAGGCGAGCGAAATATTTGCTTTAAAGATTTTAAGTGGTGCTTTTCAACTACGAAATCTTCGACTTTTTGTTCATTATACACTTGTATTCCATACACTTTGGTTAATGATGAACCCCTTTCTCTACTTATTTTAGTTTGGCGACTGCATTCATGGAGTAGCTTTACTGCATACATAAGCTTGCCATCCTTTAGATGTATGAAAATCTATATACCAGAATAAGATTTCAATTTTTGAAATACTTTCTAATTATTCCCTTGTTTTATTTATTTCTTATTTAAAACATTTATTAACCATATGAATATTAATAGAAATAATATCATTCATGCAGCCTATACGCACAGTGGAACTTCTTTTTGACGCACCATGTGTCTAACTGATATCACTTTTATCATAAGCCAACAAAAGCGCAATAATGAATTTTTCAAAAAATTCTAGACATAATATATTTTTCAATTTATTTGTTCAATTACGAATAAGAAAATTAGTAGACATAAATTCAGACAAATCTTAATTGAAATTAATGTACTAAACAGTTTTTCAGCTTTTATTCATGAATACCTAATTTTACATTTTTAGATTTTCCTTTTTAAACTCAAATTATTAGTTATTTTATAATTGAGATATTGATAACACTATTAAATTGTAAATATATTGAATTATCTTCTAAAAATCCTAGTATGTCTACTTAGAATCTAGGTCATTTAATTCCCAGTCATATTTGTATTTTTATACACATTGTATATTTTTTTTAATATTGTATATAATAAATACAAAACATTTAATAGAAATATGAACCTTCGGTTAAAATGAAGTTTAAAACGAAGAAATTATGGTAAAAAGAGTTTACATAAAATTAAATCAAATATAAAATGCTATCTAATTTGCGTTTGTACAAAAAGAATAAATGGCAAAATCAATTGAAAAGTTAGGCCCGCCCATATGACAATTCAAATAAATGTTGAAAAAGGTTTGAAATAATATTTCATGGTACTATCGAAAAAAATTGTAATTTAGTGTAATTTGGGTTGGTATTTTTCAGTTTAGATGTATAGACCGTAACTATTGCAAACTTTTGATCATACAGATGGGATAGATTAAAAATATTTAATGGTTAATAATATACATATAATATTTATGCAATTTTTCTATTTATCCCATTTGCACGATAATGATGATAGCGCTTGTATGCGAGGACAGTGTCATAACTTCAATAAAACTGATTTTCAGGAGAGGCATTTTAGTACTTGTAATGTACGTACATTTAATGGTATATCGTTAGGACATTTAGCCTCTCTAGCGGTACATTTTGAAGTTTCAATGATGATTTTTTTACCAAAATAATCAGCTTTTTATGATTTATAAGTCTAAATGTTTTGGTGTTTATGACGTTTTTGCTGCAAACAAGTGATATTAACTGCAGCCTCATTCACCTGATGGTACTGAATACTATTTTTTTTAATTGCTCAACAGGACGGGCTTCAGAAAAAAAAGATCAATATATATAATTATATATTCCTTCAGAAAATTTTGTATATTATGCATTCTCATGGTCAGTTATACTCTCTTAGCTTGGGTATTTTAACAGAAAAAATCAATAGTTGCTTTATTGTTCTTAAGAAGGAATAACAAAACAAAAGATCTGTTTTTTGGCTAATTGTAAATGTAAAATTTTTGTAAATAGAAAATAATCTATTTGTTGCAATAATCATTTCTAGCTGTTTGAATTCTAAGAAAATGGCAAGTGAATGAATGAATTTATTACTTAATTAGTCAATGTTAATATGTTTCTTTAGATTGATTTATTATTTAATTAGTAGATAAATGAAGATAATAACAAATTATTTGTAAACAAAAAAGAATTTGACTGTGCATCAAATGACCATTAAGCTTTTAACCTTGGTTCAAATAATCAGGAATCAAATGACCGAGAATCAAGCCATAAATTATTGTTCAATGTTCAGATATTAAAATTTCTTTCAGTTTAGACAATTTTCTTTTCATAACTGTTTTAATTTTAAAATTTTAAAAGACATTGATTTATTATGGTTTAATACAAATGACAGATTAAATTTAGTGAAAGGATTTCGATAATGCAACTTAATAAAGGAAAAGACGGTAATGGAACTTTAGAATATTGTGAAATTCAAGTAAAACAATAGTATTGAAAAAAAAATTTTAAATAATGAGTTAATAGTGACTTCTATCAAAAACAATATTCATTGTGAGATTAAATAATTATTTATTATTATTATTAGGAACTTGAGCAATAAGTGAAAAGAACATTTCGATGAAAGTTATTTATATAGCAATGAATAAGATTAAACATATATTAACAAAATTAAATTAGTAACTCGAACAAAATAGATTCACAATATGAAATAAAGCATCACAATGAATATAATCGAGACTTCATGTAATATTGCAGTTACTCATAGAAAACTATTCTGCTAAATTTTCTTTGAAAGCTCATTTGATTGAAAATGGGTTTTTTGAGGGGCCACCGACGTAAAAGAATAACGAACTATAAAATATAATTTCATAAAAATATAATAAAGTTTATTTTTCATACTTTATTTTATGATATCAATATAGTTTTATTAAGTTGATGAAATAATTAATGGTATTTTCGACCATATGTGTAATATATTTATAATTTTTATGACAATAAACTAGTATCTCTAAGTAGAGCATATTCTTTTATTAAGAAAATATTATTGAAATGTAAGAGAAATACCTGGAAATCTAAACAAATTGAATTTCAATTTCGACATAAAAATTCACTAAATATATTTATTGTAATATATATACAAACTCAACATAATACACAAAGCAATTAATTTTTTCTCAAATAAAATTAAAAAAATAATTTCAAAAAGGTTTAATTCCGAATTAAAATGTACGTTTTTCGGTGAACAAACCTTAATCAATACATACAGCTTCTTAATAATTTAGCCCTAGTTTAGTTGCAATAGTTTCAAATTTATATAAATAAATGAATAAATAAATAAACCTTTTTAATGTAGTATTTTAACATACTGTAATAGCGTGGCAAACTTAACACTGCGCAAGGCACACAGAGTTATGAAACTAGGTGCCTCTGATGGGGAAATTTCCTATGAATGGGGGAAAACGCACGCTTAATGGCGGTATGGAGGGAAATTTGATATCTTACAGAAATTAGGGTTATTTTTCAGTTTATGAATCGAATGGACAAATCAGAACATACAGTACATAATTTATGCAATACTGCCTATGTTTATGCAGTAAATTATAATTTGGACATTGAAGAAACGGATTGCCTCTTAGGAATTGTTAATTTCATGATTAATAATTTCAAGACTGTCATAGTTTTTCAATCGATTTCCTTCGCATTGATTCTTCAATTAATTATACATTATTCAATACGAGTTTCCACTGTATTGCAAGTGTCGCGACATGGGCAATAGAACTTGCTTTGTAAAATATGGAAAATGTTTGATATTTTGTCACGATCTATGATACATTTTAACAGAGCTCGGGAACCAAGAGGGACAGTTTGTTTTCTGAATTACGTTAAATGTAAAAATAAAAGCAATCTTAATTCTTTATTATTGATAAAAAGTAACATGCGTGTACTAACTGGTAAATTTTATTGATTGCACAGAGAGATCTAACATTTTCTCAAATGCGAAATTTGATAATTTGCGCACATGAATCTAATGCAATCTCGTGTTTGCTACAAAATTAAAAAATCCTAAAAAAATTGCAGGATTCTTACATGGTCTAAAATTACACAACTCGTTAAATGGTTCGTTTACTACTTGGCTGTGGTATTTCACACCTATAGGATTTTTTTGAACCGTGTTCCTAATAATTTTCAAAACAACAACCGTTGGTTAATTATTGACTTTATTTTTATTCATTGTTATCGGAAAGCTCACCTGTAGTGTCTTTTAAATGAAGTTTGCCCGTATGATGTTGATTTCACATGAATGTAGTACTGTAGGTATGAAAAGATTCAAATAAAATTTAGCATCGAAAAAATACATCATAATGTATTTCATTAATTTTGATTTAAGATTCACTTCATTTTGAAATTCATTAATTAATAAAATTCCAGTAGATAACAAAATAATGATTCCATATAATAATACGATTTGAAAAGAGTTTAGAATATATTTTTTTAAGATCGGTAATGTTGTTCCTAATAACAGCAATTGTCAATATGGTAAATTTCAAATCTATTTGTTGATTAAATGATTTGTGTATCATACTATCTATACAGTCACTATGAATAAGCTCAGAATTTAATGTATTCTTACATTGACAAATTTATCAAGAAAAATTACATTTTGTTCTTACTATACATTCTTTTATCAGATAATATCTACAAAAAAGAACTCTAGCAATGCAGACATAGAAAGTAAGTTAAGCAATCTCATCGGTTTCTCGAAGGCCATTCTATAGTGTAAAAAAGAGCGCCATAGTTATTCTAGAGGTTGTGTTGGCTATGTTCCAATCGTATCTGCGGAGCTAGGCTGTAATATCATAAATAAAATATAAGGAAATAGTGATAACTGATAGCAAAGAAATATATGATCTGAGAAAATAAATGGAAAATGATTTAGTTTTAAATTAAAAAATATAAATAAGTTTTAATGAATAATAGGAATAATGCTTGGAGTTGTTTAACTCAAATTTAAAAGAAAATATAAAACAGTTTTTAGATTAAATAATTAATAAGTTAAAAGATTATGAAAATTGTCTCTTTGTTTATATATCTACTTAACTGCTACGCATAACGTCTTATAACGTAAATTTTCTATATATCTTTATATTTTTCCTTATGTATTTATTCCATTATATCTAATTAAGCAGTTATGAATATTACAATTATTAGTTGTCTAGCTAAAATAACGCGTTAACACGTATCACAAAATTTCTGTTCAAAAACTCTTAGTTTATAAACTGTATTATTCCTACCTCATCCATCCTATACAATAATATAAATTAACTGCTTGCCATTCACTAACGCTGTTAAATAGGACCAACTGAGGGAAAACAACTCCATCACTTAATTATAATAGCTAAATCCTTTGAGAGTGTATCCAGGTCCCCTCCTTAAGCCACCTAAAATCCCTTTTGAAAATGAACAATGATTACCATAAATACACGTGACATAACAGTGGAATATTTCTCTCTGTGTTATGTTTAGGCTGAATATTAGGGGCTAATAATAAGCAGTGAGTGATATGAATAATGCTAAATCTTCAGCAACATATTATCCTGCATGATGGTCTGGTTCATTAGTTTGATAGTCAATTAGTTAGTTAGTTGTGAAGTATATATATTGTAGTTATAATGGAATATTAATAGTATATAATGTACGACAAAGGAAATTTAGACTGTTTTGTTTGAATTATAATGTCAATTTGATATTTGAATTAACTTTCTTTCCTTACATTCACATCAAATTCGTAATATATTAAATATTTTGCTTTTACTATATCCTTTTTAATATCCAAGACTTATAGTATTTACATTTTCTATTGCTATATAATATCTTATGTATGTAGTTATACAGGCTATTAATAGTCTACTGAAGTATTAAGTCAACATGTTGAGCCTCTTGCATAATAAATTTAGAAATTTCTGGCACGTAATCAATAACATATTTAACTTATACACAGATTTTTTTAACACAATAACTAATATGGAAAACTAAACTATAAACTATAAATTGAATTAGGTGGAAATTAGTTTTCCTTATTGATTACTTATGTAGATTGTACTCAAATTACATTCACATAATGGTATCTGATGTAAATAATCTTGTGAATGTTTGACTCGCAAATGTGCAATAACTCCTAAGATAGATCTCCCTTATCTGCTGACAGGCATGGAAGCAGAAAGCATCTTTGCAATAAAGAACTCAAACTGTTGATACTTGTAGCAAATTTATGGCATTGTTCATCCCAAGGAATTGAGATCTTGGAGATTGCTTGAGTGTTTAGCGTTGAAAGGAAGATTGGGAAATAGAAAATGTGGAGTGTAATTGAACTATACATCGAAATGATGATCACCGAGTAAAAAATTTATATTCGGCTTCAGAGCTGAGGGTTAATATATATAAAGTAAATTAGAAGCATCTAAAATAACAAAACAAAATATGTATTAAACATTACTATCTACCTCATAATTCATGTGAGAGATATTATTGATATTTACTTTATAAAACGATAAAACTCTGATTTTTAGCTTCATACTTCAGTACAAACTTTGAGCAATATGATATTGCGAAGAGTCACCCGCTGTATAATTTCAAGTAAACCAATATCGATACAAAGGCTCGTCACTTTCTCTTATCTTTTATTCACTATTGACAGTTTCAAATGAAACCTTAGGGATGATTATTGAGATAGAGATATTGTCCTATTTCCTTTATATTGCAGATTTGAGGCGGTACTTGGAGTTATGAATGTATCATTTATCAACAACATTCAATGGTGATAAAAATGAAATAATTGAATTTATAAAGATTATTTCCTTCATATTATAGAAGAGATGTGAAATCTTTTTTCTATAATATTCAATTATTCATTACAATAAGATAAAAAATATACTTAAAAAATGTACACATACAGTAGTGTTCATAATATAAGGGACAGCGAGAACATGTCACCAAAATCATTAATTACAAATTAAGTACAAAACACACATTTTTTTAAATGTAGCAAACATTTACTTATTCATTTCATATGTATTCTTAAGAAGTTTGAGAGCATTTGAACAAATATTGTATCAATAATTCGACTTAAAATTAGCTCTGCTCAAAAGCAATGGACACCATCATAAGTTTTGATATACTTACAAATAAAGGCAATTAGTTTTATACTTAGTGAATAATTCCTCGCAGTTGATAACTAACATCTCCTGTCATTATAATAATTTTGTACAAAAATAATGGAGTTATCCTCCTTCCATTCATCCTATAGAAATGTTCACAATTCTTCCTTGTTTGCTTGGTCTATTCTTTGAGCACGGTGTAGAATTATTTTTCCAATGTTCTCAATTGCATTAAAGTCAGCCGCTATCACTATGATTATGTTAATGCAAATAGTTTACAAAACATAAATTGAATAAATGAATTCGAACATTTTACAGGGTGTCCTGTAACTTTCGAACTAAGCTAAACTTATTGTTTGAATTCCAAATTTTTATAAAATACATTATTTTATCAAATGGTATGAAATATCTTGGCAATACATTTGAGAAGTGTATGTAGATTTCAAGAATGTGGGTTTTCTACTTTTTAGCAATTAATGATTTAGATAACTTGTTGTCACCGTCCCATTATGTTCTTCATGCTACTAGGTATCAAATAACTTTTTTCTTTTCATTAAGAATATTCATAAAGAATATTTAGTGATACTCTAAAGTTTCCATAGAAAATTAGTTTATTACATAATATTTTAGTACTAAGCGCTAGGCATAAAATTTGTTCGGTAAATTTTCTTATATGCTTATAAAGTATTTGATACTCAGTGTGCACCAATACTAGTACGACTCACTTATCTCTGACGAAGAGGAAGACGATTATTTTGGTTCACAATTAATATTAGTTCATACATATAAACAAACCATGCTGATCTGAACTTAATTAAAACTGTTGATGATTATGACGTAAATAAAATAATATAGTTTTTTTCCTGTTTTATATAGTTACTCGTATATTCATTATTAAATTAAATATACCTACCTAGCTCACATTCAAAACAACTGCAACCAATTCTGTTTTTATAGCTTAAAATTATCAACTCGAAAGTAAAACCTATATTGCAGTGAATTGCTTATAAAAATCTTTGATAGTATATATGAACGAATAAATGCTTTAATATATTTACAGTGAAATGTCAATCAGCCGTATTGAACAAAAAAATAAAAATGTGCTTGGAGGAGAACTTTAATTAAAATTCCAAGTATATATGAATAACATAATTTTTCTTGTCATATTAAGATATTTCCATAACATTATCGATACAGACGGGTTTCAAACGATGAATTAAATGTTCTTCAATTAAAATGGTTTGTGATGAGCAAATCAGATACACAACAATGATTATTTATTTAATATTATTTAAAGAAAAAAAAATAACCTGAAACTTATGACATTGTTCAGAAGCTCAAGAATGCCCTAAAAATTATGAAATGTAGAAAAATATATCAAATTTTGATTATGCAAAAGTTGGATCGAAAAGGTTAAAAAAGATTGTCCTATTAAAACAATACATAATTTAAAAAAAAATGTTGTTAAAGATTTTGGTTAGAGAAGGATATTTAGATGATGCAAACAACATTATAATCTTCATAATTTGTAGTTCATTCAACGCAAGCTATTACTAAAATAGCAATGTTTCCCTTTCCTTTGCCTGTTGTTTTCAGTAGCAATACCCTAATTAAGTTTGCGCAGAAGTAGGAGGTATAACGTTCATCCTCATTGCCGCACCAGGGCCATAAAGTTAGGAGAGGTTAGTGCTAACTTTTAATTGGGTCTTCCAAGTGATGGAAGCTATAGACAATTATTCCACATAATCTCATTGTCTTTATTGATGGCAGAGACATTTTATTTAAAATATAAAAGTATAATTTAACTCGTAGTAGACATCAAAATGTTACACCACGCGTTAATAATACCAATTTTTATTTTGAATGAATTATCTGAATGTCAATTATTCTGGTTATAGTTTTTAAGAAATATACAAACTATTTCCTTAATAGCCAATAGAAATTTAACGTAGCTAGTGGACTTATCTGAGTGGTTTTAATAAGCTGCTCTTCATGTTTTGCTGCTTATTATATTTAATCTTTTATTGCCCTATAAGCAATCTGGCTTATAGGGCTTTATTACTCATTTATATTGTATATAATCTTGATATTTTTGGTGCTAATATTCCTCCCGGTACTCTCATTTAATGCATATGGAAGCAGTTCGAATAAATCTTTGAACGGTTCTAAATAATATTTCTAACGTGTTTGTATGGTAGATAGATCATTTTTTCTTAGAGTTTATTGAAAGTTTAGTGATGGAAATTAATGGAGATAAAAGGATCTAAGTGCTAGATAAGCTCTTAACCATATTTTCTCTTCAATTTTTCATGTTGATCAAAGAATTCAGATATTAATTCAAAAAAACTTAATTATCTGTTTTCAACAATAAGGTATTCTTATTGTTAAGAAGACTGCTTTTAAGACTTAACATGAATAAATCATTTAAAAAATCCGCAAATACTTGCTTTTTGAGATAAATTGCATCCTAGAAATGTTTACAGCATATCCTACTTTTAGTTTTATTATTAACCTTATGTTACGATACTATACTATTGGTTTTACAAATTGTACGCTAATACAGTACACAAAAATTTCTTGGTCAATATGTTCCAAACGGTGTCCGGAAAACTGCCAGGCGGAAAACTGTCAGGCGGAAAACTGCCGAAGCGGAAAAATCCCAAGCGGAAAACTGCCAGTCACTTATTGGCAATACATGCATATTTTTTGAATTTCTGAAATATTCTTTAGTTATGAATACGTTTTAATTAAAAAAAACGGCGTTAGTCCTTCTTCAAGGGGTTAAGGGGACATTCATTTTCACAGTAATAACTACATAGATATTGAAATACTTAAATGATATGCAAAGAAAAATAATATTTCAACAAATCTACTTTATTAAACACTCAGTAAACCAAACTTCAGTACACATGAAGATTTTATACATAATTACTATTTTTAACTTATTTTCAAAGTTACATGAATTTTATAAATATGTTCAGTTACGTTTATAGTCTCTTGTTTTCAATTTTCTATTGACGTCAGCAATATATCCTTTGGTTCCGAAGCAAACGTCAAACCCTGTGTACTGATTTGTGAATACTAGATAATTGGGTTGCAAATTCTAAATATTTCACGAACATCGATCAAGGTTTTTAATTCCCTACAAACAATTCCATGTGCATTGTGTATACCATGTGGCATTTACACATTTAAATCATGTGTATACCATGCATACTTTTGGAAATGGATACCATTTTTATTACATGTTGTTTTACGTGGTAATATGGTAAATTATATGTGGTTACCATATGTTTTAAGTATGGTATTTAACATGTTGCTTTGAATGTGGTAATTAACACTTGGTAAACACCTGTTATAAGTATGGTAATTTACATGTGGATATGATGTGGTGTATACAATCTCTATTTGATATGTTTTTTTATGATATGGTTTTAAAATGGCATAACTACATGTTAATTTTGTGTTTCTATGATGTTTAGATTGGTTCAATGTAGATAACACATATTCATACTCCATTGCCACATTAAAACCATTAAACCACATGGTAAATAATGTATATGCAATAAGGAATGGTTTGCAGGGTTGAAGACTTGTTCAATTCTCAAATTATAAACACAAAACGAAATAATTAGACACTAAACCCGTTATGAACTGATAATGTAAAGATGCGTTGTGTAAACAATAAAATTGTACTCTGTCCGATCCCTAATACATATATTCCCTTGTTTCTTCTCTTAGTATTTTCTAAGAAAGGTTATATTTTCAATTTCTATATTGTAATTGATTAATTTCTGTAATATTTATTTAATTATGTATTTTATAAATTTTCTAATCAATTTGTGTACATTTACCTATTATTTTTATTTTGTAAAAATGAATATCCCTTTAACTCCTTAACGAGAGGCGAACGGCTTTTTATAAATTAAAGGTCATTATTGACTAAACTGATTAAATCGCCAATAAGTGCACTGGCAGTTTTTCGCCTGGCAGTTTTCCGTGTACCGTTCCAAATGGATCTAGGACACTTCGTCCACGGACGTTTCGTACAATTTGAGTCCACAGACATTTCGTCCAACGGACATTTCATCCACCGACATTTCGTACAAGGACAGTTCGTCCACGTATTGCTTTATACTGTATTTTTCACTATTACATTAATAGCTAGGTGAAAATATATAATATTATTAAAGTGATTTAAGCCAAAACATAACATATGAAAACATGCACAAATGTTTTTGTTATAAGAGTTAGATATGATTTTTATGGACTGTATCTTTAATTTATTTACCTCGTTTAATATTTTGCATCAATTAATGAGTAATGAGTATCTAAAATATGATACTGATATATCAGGGTACTAGCAAATATTAAGGGGTGGACACGTGAAAAAGAAAATAATATAATTACTATAGAGGTAAATAATGATTACTAGTTATGGTTTTATTATGAGTTAGAAAATATGGAACAAACTGATTACACGGACATTTTTACATTTCAATAATTAAAACTAACACTAAAAAGTACCAATGTCTATAGCTGATTATTTTATAACACATTTAATTATCAAACATTTGTTTAGTAGTACATTATATACATTTTTAATTTATGTATTTTATGTAGTAACTGATAATCAAAAATTTGTCAATAAAAAATTATCTTTTCAAGAATATTGCTTCTATTAAAATAATCTGAATAATAATATTGATGACTATTTTAGTTACAGTAGAATGAGCTCTTCAAAGAAATATATCTGTTCCCTATGTTTATGTACTGCGTATCGTTAAAAAAAGTATTACTCTTGCCAGCCAGAAGGAAAAAAAGATTACGATAAGCATTAAAACAAAAAAGACCATAAATTTCTATTTACTATCAACATAGGGTGTTTTCGGTGCTAGGACGTTTCGTTACTGGACGTTTCGTACCCGGACATTTCGTTACCGGACGTTTCGATTCTAGGACTATTCGTTACCAGATTTTTGGTTTCCAGACAAAGCTTTTTTAATTTTAAAATGAGTTATCGACTACGAATTATACCAATCCTATACATTATAAATATATATTTAAATATGTATTACATTTCTTCACGCAATAATTTTTCTAAATTATTTACCCCAATCACTGGAAATTGTCAATCATATTGGAATATAGTATATAAGAATTAAACTATAGAGTTAAAATATTAAATTATATAGTCTTTTCTTTAGTCATCAAAAATATTTATCATCTTCGCAAATTAGCTTAAGGTTATGTTCTTTTCATTATGATATTTTCAGTCGGTAACATGTAACATCTGGTAATTGGATCTAAACCCTAACGTTACAACTATTTCGGCAATATCAAAACTGAAACACATTTCAATCAAATGAGGAAAAATAAAATACATTTATTTTTATCTAACTTCAATATCGAATGGTATTCATGATATTTTAACTTCCAACTTTTCTAATCGAAGATATTAAGAGATGATTATTGATTTAAATACCTGTGATTATAATCAATATGTAACCAGATACTTAACAGACGAATAAAATGTATGTAAAACGTTATAATTTGAATTAGTATAAATTTTTAAATGTATGGGATTGGTCTAAATTGTAGTCTGCAGCCCATTACAAATATAAAAATCTTTCCTGGTTTAAAAACAACGAAAAATCTGGCAACGAAACGTCCTAGTAACGAATCGTCCGTTAACGAAAAACCGGTGACGTAACTTCCGGGTACGAAACATCCAGTAATGAAATATCCGGTCACCGGTGTCTTTTACTTATGTAATACAGAATATATTTAATATAAATTATATACACATTATAAATATAATACAAAATATAGTTTGGACGAAATGTTCCTGCATGGTTCCAAAACTTCGTAGGAAACATAAATTATCAAAAAGTATAGCGTCAACGCTGGTTATTCCCCCGCACCTGGAATATGCGGGCATTACCCCGCACCCCTCTTATCTCCAAAACTATTTGAAAATTTAGATTTCTGTTCATGGCATTGGACAGAACAGGTTTTCAACCCTGAGGACAAATAATATTATCCACGTTAGGTTTCAGTAAGTATTTTAAAATATTTTTTAAATAGGACACCATAATTATGCACCAAACATTTGCATTCGTAAAACCAGATAATTATGAATGATTTGCTGCAGAATCCACGATTCTCAATCAAATTTGATCACATTTGTGACATATTATAGGTTAATTAGCGTACTTTAATATGCTACCTACTTTTTTTGTTTCAGGTCAGCAAAAGCAAAAAATTGACCACATGGCAACAAAGTAGTGCGGGGTTTTCCTCGGCATGAAAAAAATATGCTGGGCATTATCCCGCAGTTTTACAGTTCAATAAAATGTTGAATTTTCAGCATGATAAGATATAATAACAATAGATAATTTTGTAGCGTGTATACATACAGTGTTTTGGGTGTATACATACAGTGTGTAGGGTGTGTACATACAGTGTGTAGTGTATGTGCGAAAAGATGCCCGCCTAAACTTTTATTATGCAGGAGTATTTATGCACCAACAAAAATTGTAACATAATATAAACTCTTGTCTGTAACGTGAATTTGACTTCACAGAAATGAACTTAAACTATTTTCTGATTTTTGTGCAACATTTAAAGTATATTTTAACTTATAAATTTTTCGTAATAGTAAATTATGTGCGATTTATATTTTCAGGTGGCTCAATATTGAAATGGCTCAAAATTATATTTTCAGGTGGGTCAATATTGAGCCTCTCAACTTTCATAGGTGTTACTTGTTCAAACACATGATGCTATTTCCAAGTGTTGTACTAGCGTACTTTTAACATTGTTTCTAAGAGTTTAGAAGCTGATCTTTATGATTGTGTAATCCAAATTTGGATTGATCTATTATTTTCCAAGTTAATAGGGGTGCAGGCCATTAACCTGCAATGCAGGATATTGCCTGGAGTGGTGCAGGGCATTACCTCACAGTGCGGGATAATGCCCTGAATGGTGCGGGATTAAAAAATTGAATAAATATTAACCCATTGGTCATTGGGCTAAGCCGTTCTGAATGTATAAGAAAAGTAACTACCTCTTTCTTTTGCATCTTACAGATTTTCTCTATCTGTAATAGTTTTAGAGATAATTGAACTTGTTCACTAAGTGCGGGGCAATGCCCGCGTTGACACTACGTGTTACAATTTAAAAAATAATACGAAAATTCAAAAACATTATAAAACCTCATTTGAATGTAGGGTATATTTGTAAACATTGTAGGAACATAGTCTTTTTGGAAAAATATACATTGACTGATCATTAATCATTGAACATTATCATTATACACGGTAATACCAATTCGTGTTCATTATACTACCGTTTAAAAATAAGATTTCAATTAATCAAAAGATTGCATTGACGGGGTACTGTTTTCTTATTTTATGACCTCATACTTCAGTGTCACACCAGCATTCGTCTGGTGCGGGTCTGTGTGTAGTGATTGTTATCCTTCCTCTCACTCAGGCTATAGTAGCGGATGCGAGAGTTACCAAATGGTCAAACGATTTGTAGTGTTGAATTTTAGGATAATGTTTTACGTACAAAAAAAATTAATTTGGTGATGTTTTTTTTTTGAAAGCCGAATTAATTGCAAAATAATATATATATAAAGTTATGTATGTTTTATTTGGTATTTTTGAATTTAGAATATTATTCGTTTTTTTTCATAAAAAAAATTAGGAAAAGATTTCTATTGTAATGACGAGGATAATTAATTATAGATTATTAAGGATATTATTTTATCGAATAACGAGGATAATTTTTGATTGCATAAAGAGGATAAATATTTATTTGATATCAAGGAAAGATATTTATTAAATAACGAGGAAATATTTTACATTGAATAATGAGGAAAATTAATAATGAGGGAAACACCATAAAATTAGACTGCTAAACACAATTAGAGCAAGAGCTAAATAATGTGTATATTACGGACTAAATGCAATTAAAAAAATTATTAAACTTTATGTGTTTATGTTTCTTCATCTAAACACTTACTTGTTAACTTCACGTAATCAGTTTAGCAGTTCTGCCTTGATTGAATTTGTATGAAGGAAAATAAATGAGTGTATAAAAAAATAATCCTATTATTATCTATTTATCTATCAAATTAGTGGCTAATCAGATTTTGTTTTTCTCAGAAAAATAAATAATCAGTAATTGCCAAAATTTGTAGGAAAATAAATTATTTTTCTCATTAAATCTGTGTATGAATGTTATGATATAAAATGAATTTAAAAAGAAAATATATTTTCCAGCAAATATGAATATGATACGAATTTGAAGGATCTAGTATTTTAATAAAGTGTATTTTATTATTTTAATGTGAATACCATTAATAGAGTTTTTACTATATATTAAAATCCACGGTTTTTACAATGAATACTTCATTTAATTTAAATATCATTTTACTAATTAAATTTTCCCTTATTTATTGGTTATTTTTAATCTATATGTAATTATTTGTTGATATATTTATGATTTTACATCAAAATAACATAAAATGTATTAAAATATTGACAATATAATTTTTATCCTGCGCATTGTCTGAGGCTAAATTGTCCGTAGTTTAGTTTTAGTAGGACATTTTGTTGGCGTCTCATCGATAATAATAAGAAGAAATTACCAATCATTTTTTTAACTTGAAGAGAATGTTTAGAACTTGCAAACGAGAAAATATTTTCAGTAATGTTCATAAGACAATTTTCAATAATTATGAGGCAATTTGTAATGATGGCAAGACAAGCCAAATTATTAATTATTTCGCAATATTAATCTAATTAATGATTACAAAGCAATATTAAACAAGCAAACAATTGACTATTCCACAATATTAATCTAATTAATGATTATTAGGAAATCACCATAATATTTGCGTATTATCAATATATACGAATAATTATAGTAATTATCTTTATAATAAGCATTGTCATTCCTAATAAAACTCATATGAATTTAATAAAATAGTGTTGCTATTATGATAACAAATATTTCAGATAAATATTGAAAGTTTTGTCGAAATAAATAATTATATATTTGAATAATTACATTAATACACAAAATAGAATACAACATTACACATCACACCACTTTTATGTATGTATTTCTCTATTTCTCTACTTAAAATCTACATGAATTTTAATCAATTTTCCTATATAAATTTTAAATTCATGAAACTACTACCATTTACAATCAAATTAAAATTTATTCAAGGAATTGTAGAATTAGGTAATCATATGTTTTAATTATCAGATTGGAAGATTATCGAAATATTGTTCCTGATTGTTTTCTCTCTCATTATGCTATATTCAGCTATCCTTTTGAAGAAAAAAATGTTGAAATTGATCTCACTGCAGAGTAAAACTGGTAATCAAATTTTCAAATTCATTTCGGTATATGACTGTATTCATGGAGTAGCTTTTATGCATCTTAGAGCATAATTATTGGTAGGTGATTTTGCACATGGAGCCACTTTCTTTGTAACTGCTTTTTCCAGTCCCTTGTATTTAATTTATTTTTTTACGTCAGCGATATGGCCTATGGTTTCGAAGCTGACGTCAAATAAATTCCCTACAAATTTATTAATCTTTTAATTTGACTTCATTATGACTCCACTAATTGGAGTTCTAATTAATTCCTCTCTTTGTGAAGAATAATAAACTTAATTACCTTTTAATTCAAATAAAAGATAAAATTGAATATTTTGACAGGTCACCGAGTCTTCGCCTTTTCCCTTATCATTTCCATATTTTCACTCCGTGCAAACTAGGTCAGATGGAAGTTAGGTATGTGTTGAATACACTTTGTTACTCTTTTCAGTGCCCTATGCTTCGTTTATATTTTTCCTATTTCGGGGAAGCACTTCGCTAACACATTTTGTCCCAGCAACACAATTTGTTGTCGGAGTGAGTCCACTCAAGTTAAAAACTTTATTGGAATTTGTCAACACGATGGACTAGAAAATGTTCTACCTTGCATAATTCCATGGTAGAAGAGGGACGAGAGGCTTCCCTTGAACATAGGAATCTATTTCTTGATTCGGAAACAAAAAATGTCGTAAAATCAAATGAATTTATTTGTAAAATTATATAATATATAATGGTGATAGTCTATATGAGTATAAATTTTGAACATTACATGTTTGGTGCATTTCTGAATAAGAAAGTATCTAAAAAAATACGTTAGTTTCTTTCTCTTATAAAACAAAAATGGTTGCTTTCAGAGTACAGCAAGTTATATAATAAAGTGAATATCAATCAATGGTTGATAATTATCTTTTTTTTAAATTTTGCATCTCATATGGTGACACAATTTTATACATGGTACACCAACACAGAATTAGGTCAATTTTGATTGTGATTTGTGAATCTTAGATTTGGTTTATAATGGAATATAACAAATTAATTCAAATAGTTTAGTCGCAGATGAAACTGAATAACAATCATCGTTCTAGTTCGTTTTTTTTTTTTTGAAAATATGATTCAGCAGTTTCTCTGGGAAGTTATACCTCAAATATTGCAAAAAAATTACTCCACTTTCTAAATTGAAAATGTTTTACAACATCATAACTCTGGCCCCGAAATATCGACTCTACATTACCAGAAAGGCAATTTCCAAGTAACGACTAATAAATTTCAAGAAACTTTTCATATTTATCACCGTCAGACACCTTCCTTGGCAACATCTTCTATCAAACCACAAAGTGCTCCGTTCTTTTGTAAATAAACAAACCATGTTTTTTATTTATTTTATAAAGTATGAATGGCCCAAGAACAAATCGACTTCAAACAAATGGTGCACTTATATTTGTCTTTCTCCTTCGGTAAAACATTGCTAGAAAACTCCCTCCCCACTCTGTAAACTTGAATAGACAGCCAATTTGGTGGAGTAAATTCGATAGATATTGTATAAATAGTTCATTTCAGGCTGTGGAGAATGTGGTCAGCTTTTGGGAATTGGATGGGCCCTTCTTAGGATATTGAAGAAATCTACTGGGAATTACGTAAGGAATTTTACATCCTTTTACCAACATTATAAAATAGAAAGATGTTATATTTAGTTGAACCGAGCCTTTTTTTTGGAATATACATATGTAATTATGTATATAGTCATATATACACTGATGAAAGTTTATTTTATTTCTATTATTATGATCTACACCAATAGCGTAATTCATAATTGAAGTGAGCATATAATATTATCTGTGATTAAATAACTAATACTTATTTTATTAAATCAATAAGTTTATTGGCTGCTATAATACAAATAGAGTAATTTGATTATACATTTATACTTGGATAAACTTGTTCATATTATACTATTTTTCTATTAATCATAAAAATTTAAAATTGATTTCATTCCAACCAGATTGAATAATAAGTATGACTTTCATAAAAAATCAATATGCATATTTTCTTCAAAAATAGGTACGCATTTACATGTTATCTAAACAATTTTTAAGTAATAACAATATTATCTAACCATATAAATTTTACGGTAGCCGTATCTCTTTTAATTTAATTAACACTTATTATTTAGTACTTATAGTATAACATAATAGTTCATTTTTAACTAAGTATATAGACACTCTTATAACACAGTTCTTAGCAATGCCATAGAGAGCACAAGTTATAATGAATGTTCATTCTTTTGTGCGCACACTATGTGTCACAATATATTGTAGTTATTAAGCCGTAGAGCGTAATTTGTGTAGCACCAAGAGTCACCACTAGGCCATGTATCACAGCAATAAATCACGCTAATGCCCGTACTTTCCACTGTCGTGACGAAGTAATTCATTGTGTTATGAATTATACAGAGTGAGATAGGAATTATTGTGATAATAATTATACGGTACCCTATTATGTCAATGAGATTTTCCTTTATTAATTTATAAATAGATTTTGTAAATTGATAAGAGAATAAGTGTAGAGTTACTTCATAACAGTCACATATAAATTATATAAATATGCACTTTGTTTTAATATAGGATAAACTGGTTGGATATACCAAAAACACTTGTCATTGTTATAGTATTTAAAACACAGAAACTTTCATATAATAAATACTGTATTTTTAATTTTATCAACAAAATGACATCCCATTTTCACGTAGACGCTTCTAAATTAAATACTGCGGTACACTGAATTCTTCCCAAACTTATGAGGTGATGAACTTTTCTATCATCAATTTAAGACTACCGTGCCAAAATGAAAAATAGATTACAACAGTTCAGAGCAGAGGAGAGGCCGTTATCAATCACACACAGACTGGAGAGGTAAATTGGTGCTGTGGCAGAGGCTGCTTATGATGGATTATCTCAGAGTGGAGGACTTGGTGAAACTGACAATTGGTGAGAAAAAATGAGGGATGATTTGGTGTCTGTATTAAAAGAATTAAACACGATAATTAGTGAAATATGATGAGAAAAATTAATGATAAATGACCGTTAAATTTCATTATAATCGATTGATATAATTTTAATCAATTTAAACTCAACCAAGGTATGTTCGTACATACACGGAATAAAAACAATGTTTGAATTACAAGTATATGAGATAATTTTCAATAATTCATTAAATCTTAAATATCATTCATATCAACAACACTCTACGATTTTTTTTATATATTTGCCAATTCTGAATATACACTCACTCCTCGGCATTATATGTTAAATATATTACCAATATATTCTCAATTTTCCCTATATTCCAAATGCCGCGAAGTGTGCCTAAGTAAATTCAGACCCTCTCCCCGTGGTTATTTTCGTGGTAATCAATCTTCAGTGAGATCTGCTGGCGAGTCATTTGTTTGGATTTTGTTTGTTTGGCTGAGGCTGAGGAGTTGAGATGGAGGAGGTGAACCAATTTCACACACATAATATACGCTAATTAAAATGATAACAAGGAAATTAATCGAAAGTAAGAATGAAAGATCTTTTCATCGGCTATTGTTTATAAGCAAATACATAATATATTTCTTTATAAAAAGGAGGTTCTTTGAATGAAATATAAATCATGTTTAATGAAAATTTATTGAAAAGATTACTTAATTTCCCAGCAATTGTGTAGGTGGTCCGTTAACATAGAGTCATTTTCCGTCGTCAAATATTGATTTATCTCTAGTTTCACTTTGTGCATCATGAACAGAAAAAAAGTTTCCGCTTTTTCAATTATTTATATTTTTAAACCATTGGCCATAGATACATATAGTACCTAGATGGTAGTTATGTTTCTCGGGACAATGTCTAGTTTTTGCTTTGTATTTCATTTAGTTAAATATTTATTGATATTTAAAAACAAAACTTTTTTGTTGTCCTCCCTTTGCATATCAGGTTTTCCTCAATTGGTTACATGAAAAATTTATTTCAATTAAACTTTGAGATAAAAAAATTTATCACTCAACTGTCAGGTATTCAAATAAATAATATATAATAAGTTTTCATTTCATTAGATATATGAATTTAATTCAAAAGATAGATTATTATCAACCATCAACCACTAGAGATTATTGTTCGAAATATCAATAATGCAATAATAATAAGTCAATGGAAATTTCCAAAAAATATTATTATTTCTACTTATTTTCAATTATTAATTTATTTTGATCGTGTTTTTTATAGATTAATGTTCCGTTTGATAAAAAGTTAATTTTCATTTGCACCAACTCTCAAATGATCAATCTGAATGTCAATATTTGAAATTGCTGCATTTTTTATAGTGAACTCAATATAATTCACACAAGTATCTGGAGATAAAATTAGCCTCTATATTTGGTTAGTATTTACCCTGTGTCTTTGAGTGGTTACTTGGCAGGCCGGAGTTGAATTAGTATTTAGTGCATATTTGTATTTAGCATGTTTATTGGTGACGTGGTCCTCTCTTTGGAAGGTTCCATGCAACTTTCAAATAATCTCTTTGTATTTTTTAGTAATAATCAAAACAATGAAATAAAAAATGTAAGATGGTTTTCAAATACAAGTAACAAGTTTAAATAACTGTTTCTTAATATTGTTTTCTTTTTTGAAAATTGGGTTCACACTCTAAATAGTAACTCTAGCTGTAATTTCTAAATAATTAGTTCGTAATCATATCACATCAGTATTTATTTTAACATTCTAACTCTTCCTTTACAGATTTTTAATTATAACAATATGACTGCATTTTATTGCAATATGAATATTCATATATTTTCTTTTCTAACTACAGCACGGGTATCACTATATCATAAATCGCTTGAAAGCTAAAAGCCAGAAGACTGCAATTCAAAAGTAATCCTTTATGTCATATCTCTGAATAGAACGTGCAGAAAAAGAATTCTCAAGCTGTCATAGTCCATCATAATTTTTAAGTGGAGCTTTTTGGATAATATGATGAAATTCAGTGGAATTTTGTACCGAGAATGGAGACGAAATCTGTGGAAAGCTGACTACATTGTATCTCATTTCACGTGCAACTGCCTTGGAACTGCATTGCATGGCTAGTTATATAACGTAATGGAAGGACTTACTAAATGGAATTGAACATTGAGTTTTGTAGTTATGTGATAGCAGAGATGTTCATGGGATATGGCAGCGCATAATACGAGTGCTGTTGAGATGCCCGCTAGGGAGGCCTACGTCATCATAGTCTACCCAACAAGTAAGTTAGTTTACACAAAGGGTCAGTTACGAATTATCGGTCTGTTTCACATCTTCGGTCATATAATAAAAACGATTTTATAATGATTATTCATTATTGTATTATTATATTTTTTATCTTTCTAGTCAGAAGATGTGGAACTGACCGATAATTCTTCACTTACCCTATAGTTAATGTTACTCAACATTGAATAATATTCTTATGATTGATCAAGTGGAACGTTGCACTATTTTCGGACACACACAGTGTTTGGAAAGTAAGAGTTTAGTTACTGTTCAAAATTCAAATAATCAGATTGGTTTATGATCTGATTTGACTTTTCGATTACTATGATTGTAGGGGAGAACCGGGAGCATTCGGACACAGGGATGGTTCGGACAACTCGTTTAAAAATGTTTATAATTGTTGGAACTACCGCTTATTGCAACTGAATGTGTGCAACGTGTTAACCTTCAGTTATTTGATAGATCCCGTGTGGAGATGTAGTATTTCGCCCCCGAGGTGTAATTTACTGTTTTCTTCAATATTGATGTAATTTTTCGTGATTCAATTGGATCGTGTGTGGACCATATGAATACGAAACTGATTCTCAATCTAAAAGATATGAATTATATCAATATTTTATGTTATGTTTGGTGTGTTAAAAAATAATACAATTGAAAATAGAAAAATATTGATGTTTTTAATTTTGAAGTGTCATTTGAGATGAATCGGACACTTCTGTAGAGATTGGTTTGGACGGTGTCCGAACTTTCCGTGTGTCCAATTCAGCTCACCATTAGAATTTATTGAAGTAATTCTTATTAATTCTTATTAAAAAGTTAATTATTTTAATTGAAATAGCATTTGTTTATATAATTAGTTTCAACTTTTGATAATAGTGTCTTTACTTTACAAATTGACGATCATAATCATGCCTTTTCATTATAAAAGTAAAACTGATAGAGGCCCTAATAAAGAAAGTATTAAAAAAACATTAGACGAATTCCAAAAAGGTTTATCTGTCTGAAAAGCTGCTGAGATTGGAGGTGTAGCAAGATCTACACTTATGGACTATACATTATACTTTAAACATTCGATGAAATATTTGAGAAGTAATTTACTAATTTTGGTGAATTCCAAGAAAAAGGAAATAGTTATACCCAAAGTATAAGTAAATATTTATACCATTTGTTTTCAATATATAGCTATTAAATATAAAGATAACTTCACAATGATTATTCATAAGCTATCTATATTTTATTATGAGGTTATTTAAACTCAACGTTGAAGGTTTTATCAGGTTTCAAGCTTTCTAGGACATTATAGCTATAGAGGTTGACCGTTTTCTATCGCGCCTCTATAGTTAGAAGAATAAAATAAAAATGAAATATATCAAAGTGGAATTTGTAGAAAATTTATAGGAAAAGATTTATAGCTATAGAGGTTGACCGTTTTATATCGCACCTCTATAGTTTGATGAGTCTAAATAATAAAACTGAAATATTTAAAAATAATATTGAAAGAAAGAGACATATAACTATAGAGGTTGACCGTTTTCTATCGCGCCTCATTTAGTTTGAAGAATCAAAATAATATAAAAAGGACACTTAGGACCAAGAGGACACATAGGACCAAGAGGACACATAGAACCAAGAGGACACATAGGATCGGGAGGACATATAAACAACAAGACACATAGGATCAATGGGACACACATAAGAATAAGTAATGCATACGAATAGAGAACACACATGGAATAGAGAACACAAATATATATTATAGTAATAATAATAAAAATATATATAATAAAATATAATAATGATAATAACAATAAGGTGCAGAAAAATGAACAAAAAGAACTAGACATAAAGTTATAGAGGTTGACCGTTTTTTATCGCTCCTCTATAGCTTGTTACAAATATA
Source organism: Caprella mutica (assembly GCA_947561585.1). Classification (NCBI taxonomy): domain Eukaryota; kingdom Metazoa; phylum Arthropoda; class Malacostraca; order Amphipoda; family Caprellidae; genus Caprella; species Caprella mutica. Next base: position 172,914 of record CANNZV010000409.1, on the reverse strand, counting down.
ACGAAAGTAGAATTTTTTCTAGAGAATGAATGGTGTCAACAGTAACTATAGGTAGTATCAAATTTTGGTTTCATATTTCAATTTTCAATAAATTAATTAATAATAATAAACAAAAAGATAGATAGCTGAAATAGAAAGACGTATCCAACATACAACTATTGGTCATAAAATTCATTGTCAGGTCGAAGTTTTCCACCTTTCTCCTGATGATGAATAGAAATCTTTCTATTCGAAAGCTTGAAACCTGATAAAACCTTCAACGTTGAGTTTAAATAACCTCATAATAATATGGATTTCCCGTTGAGTTTGAATCTTTTCCATCATATCTGTATATTGTTGGAGAAAATGTTCAATCATTACAATTATGATAAAATTTCAAATACAAGGAATTATTACTGTGAATAACAAGTCGTTATTGTTTATTTCAATTGAATTAGTATATCCGAATTCAATCTTATCATTCAATTACTCAAATTTCCATTGGTTTATCCATTTTTATAGTGTTCGAACCATTCTCACACCTTGTCCGAAGTCTCCCTCTAGGAAGGAGAATTTGGACACTTGAATCCCTCATACATTTTGTCTTATAACTTTCGAATGAAGGTTTAAATTGTAAAACAGTCTTTATACAAATTGAAGTAAGATGTTTTATTTACATACAGGAATCTTTAAATAGTAAAATTCTAATTAATTTACAAATTATTAAAAAAACTGTCCGAATACTCCCTGTTCTCCCCTATACTATGTAAACCTGATGAATATTATAGTTACTATGAGACGTTTAATATATGTATTACCTACAAATAATTTCAACAGCTATCAGTGTTTTAATTACAACAGAAATGGAACAATAACTTCATTCTTTATTTACTGTTTCTATTTTATAGTCAGATGACACCGTTGTCTCGGATTTAAGGGTAACTGAGACAATATATATCGACTCTTTTGTTCGTTTCATTTCTTCTCTCTTTTACAAAGACCAATAAATACAATCTGAAGGGCAGGTCCAATAACAATGAAATATATTCTGAGACTTGCTCCTCCATTGAAAATTCTTTTAATTTGAAACTTTGAAACTTGCTACGTATTCGCATTCAATAAAAAGCTTCACGAAAAAAAATCATTGTACTACTAAATTAGAAATAGAAAATATTATGGCATAATACAGTTAATTAGTTATGAATATATTGGCTGTATGAATTGATAACACACTATTTCCTTTATAGTGAACTTCAGGTAGTTCACTATATAGTATTTACTCTACTATAGAAGATAAATGTGCTATATAGAAAAATGGATCTTTTATGGCAGACTGCACAAAATATTTTCTTCTTTTTCAAATGAATTCATTATACAACGTATTTCATTTCCCAGAGCTCTTACAAATCCGTATGGTTTATAACATATGACTTCATTATTGAAGAGCTGTACTAGTAGAACTACTCTTTCTTTAAATACAACAAATAAAGATTCATAGAAAACCCAAGGCAATTTGTGTCAGAATAAACTAAATATGTTCACTATTGAGGTTAGTTCGTTATGCAGAGGTCTACTATTCAGGATAATTCACTATATGGAAGTTCATTGTACCCAAGTGAAAATAGGAGCAGGTTTGAGGCGGCGTTAAGCCGATCGGAGTAGTCTGCCATGGTGCAGCGACAGCGCAGCTTGGGAGCCAAACTGACCGCTTTATGGGATAATTCTATTCCGGCGTAACTGCTCAAAACTACACTGGGAATCTGCTCCTAATTGCTGCAGATGCCTGGCTCCTAGCTATGACTGTAATATTGTATTACTATTATAGCAGTAGTTCTGCGCAGTTACGCTGGAGTAGAATTAGCCTTCAAATTGGTCAGTTTGGCTCCCACGCTGCGCTCTCGCTGATCTCTGGCTGCCGTGGTGACTACCTCGATTGGCTTAACCGCTGCCTCGAACCTGCTTCTATTTTCAACTGGATAGAGGATCTATAGAGTACTTATATATGTATCTAATACCTATGTCATAACCTACAAATTGTTTACTTTCTAAACTTATGATGCTGCTGAGATATCTACATTGTATATTAACTCTGTAACATGAAAAGAATATATAATTTGGGGCCGGTACACTGCCCTATTTTCCCTATACTGGGAATATAAATAAACAAGTTTTTAATTGTATATGTACAATGCAAAAATAATACCTTAAATAATAATAAAAAAATTAATTCCTTCACGTGGAATATTATATCATTATAAAATCCTAATAATACAGCTTCATAATATTGAATAGCAATAATGTTGGCATCATTCTACATGAGTTTCAGTATTTTCAAAGTATATATTATATAAGCCTATTGAGTGTCCCTTACATCAAAGATAAAATAGGCAGAACATTCCAATAGAATATACTCCTTTACTTGACTTGAAAACATGGAAAAAAAGAGTCACAAATTGAACTTCTCCAGGTGAATAAATATTTTTAAAGTTCTGTCATCGTATTCATTGCTATTCAAAAAATGTGCTGCGAAAATATTTAATTTTAATGCAATGGATGTCACAGCAAATGGAAGAATAACAAGAGTTAGAAAGAAGAAAAATACTTCTTAGAAAGAGTTTGGTGTGTTCGATTGATAGATTCAGCATAGAGAGTAAATCAATGGCACTTCAATGAAAGTGAATATATTTTACCTATAATACAGAAACAACAAAAAAGAAAGAGACACATTTCCTGTAAGTTGATATTTCAATTTCAAAATCTGTCATATATTTAGTTGATATTTATTCCCTTTAGCCATACACAGATCAATTAGATACTAGTATTCTATCTGAAATCAAATACACAAAGCAGATATCGGCGATCCATGTTCTCCAATTCGAGAGGATGTTCCCTCTGTTATTTATCGATAGCATTCTAATTAATGACAGCAACAGCTTATAACAAATGTAAGCCTTCCAGTCGAAAGATTTATTAAAGTGCCTTTTGATCGAAAACATGAGGCTTGTACTATCAACTGTACATATATTATCAATGTGTTCAATAATTATGATAGATTTTATCAATAATTTAGTAGGAGTAAGTGATCATTTCGGATATAAAATACTGAATATTTAAGCCTAAATATTGCTAGATTGATCCATCTCCAGTGTGCCAGAGTGTGAGTGGTCATGTGTCAGCTTCAATATGGTTAATTTAGCCATGCATCATAAAAGCCTTATGATTCACAGCTCTAAACTGCAAGGCTATCATTTCAATAGCAGCCGAGGCAAGGGTGTTCAAAGGAATGGCCAATGTATATTGCAAGCACCACCCTAGCCAATCTCTTTTGACTCGAATTTATCACACAAACCTTTCATGTTACCTGTCAATATATAATTCTTGATATTTGGAGATAGGCTACCGAATTGATAGGTTGCTAAGATTTGAGACCATGTATTCGACTATTGAGGATATTGATATTTCATCAAGAAGATCAGGCGATCCTCAAAATTTGTTCCTATTTTTTTATTATCAAATGAACTGAGTCAGCCACTGGCGAGCTTATAAATGCGGCTTTAAAAAATGATCTATTCATTTTTAAAAGAACTTTTTCCCACCCATTTTTAGTGAAGCAACTAACAGACCTCATTCGATTTTCTATTTTGTGAATTTCATTTTCATCAAATTGTGATCAATGTACATGTACAACAACTATGAAAATATAAATTCCTTTCAGAAAGCAATTAATAGAAATAAAGCTGTAGGCAGATATCTGTTCATAGTTTTACTCAATACCTACAGATTGAGAGAGTATGAATTGGACTGTAAAATATGCTGGATTAATTCCTGATGCTTTGGAACGATTGGCTGAACATTTTCAATACTCTCATTGGAACACAATTCTGATTTATTCGGCAGTTCTGACTAATATTTCAATACAAAGTCGATAGGATCTTTAGCAGTGCCAAATAATAGGATAGACGCACTTCCTATCACAACAAATCCCCAATCTGGAGATAACGAGATAGCATTCAATATTTGCTATGTGTTCATTTCACTGGATTAATGCTTCACTATATTCAATGTACAGTTATTTGCGGTACATTTATTATATTGAATTTTGAATCACTTTGTTATAACTAAAATATATATGAAATATGAATAAATGAGCATAAGCCATATTTTAATATAAATAAGAAAAGAAAAAATGACATCATTATTAATATATTAAATTATTTTAACTGAAGTGTAGCTAAACTTAAAGTTGTCCATAATCTCTTTCATCTAATGACTTAGTACCTCATCTTCCTCTTTTTTTCTTTTCAGTTTCCCCAAAGGTGGTGGTAATCCCCATCGTTTCCTGCATAATCGTGTTCCCCATCATTGTTCTGATGGTGATTTGCAGTCTTAGGTACAGAGCCATCAGGAACAGACGATTCGACAAACGATCCCGAGGGTGAGGACTTAGAAACAAACTTTGAACATTACTATGATGTTATATTATTAGGATATTAAACTTTGTAATGAATATATTATCACGACATTGAACATTATTATGATTATATCATTATGACATTAAGCCTTATATAGGATTTTATTATAATGGTATTAAACATCATTATGATTATATTATTATGACATTAAGCATTATTAGGATTATATTATTATGATATATTAAGCATTATTAGGATATTATCATTATGACATTAAGCATTATTAGAATTATATTATTATGACATTTAGCATTATTAGGATTATATTATTATGACATAAAGCATTATTAGGATTATATTATTATGACATTAAAATTTATTAAGGTTATATTATTGTGATATTAAACATAATAATGTTTACATTATTATGACATTAAATATTATTCTATTGATTTGTGAGGATATTTTGTGAAAATAAAATGGTGGATGCTTACTAAATTATTACCTAATTTATAAAAATTAATGTAATTTAAATAATTTGATATTTTCATGGCTACATTCTAACTAGATGTGAACGGTTAATGCAATTAATTTCACTAATATGTCAGATTTATTTAATTTCAAAGTAAGAACAATTATTTAATAGTGAGAATAACCATAAGAATTGTGCAATTATTACCAGCTTGAATAATGAAAAAGCATCGGTACATACATTGTAGCATTATATTATAGAGGGTAAAAAGATATATTTACATTCCATTATAAAATATATCTAGCTATAGCTCCTTATTATATTTCAAGGAGGAAAATTTTATGGAGGAAACTTGTGGCTAATATTTTCTCTTGTATCGCTATCAATATTTTATTAAAAGATGCATGATTTTTTAAAGTTTTTCTTTACAATGTTTTATTATATATAGATAATATTTATATTTTTAGATGATGAATATGCAAATATATATACTTAAGCAAAAATCTAACCACAGAACGATAACTAAAAATTAATATTTAGAAATAAAAGAAGTAATCATTAACAAAAAATAACAAATACCCAATCCACTATTATATTCCAACGATTAAAAGGCTTTAAGCTCTAATAGTTACCCTCTACATTTCCAGAAGGTTGGAGTTGACGGCAGCGGAACATGCCGGTGGAAGAAGATTTTCTCGCTGCAATGACGGTGAGAAACAGTTCACGATAAAGAAAAATAAAACAGGTGTTGTGCAAATGTTTACCACGTGAAGCATGACTTTCTATGCCCTTGAATAACACAAATAATTGACTTATTGACGTAAAAGCAAAACAAATAAATGAATATAAAAACAACCTCTCTGAAGAGTAGAAGATATCAGTGGGAGTTATAAAGATTGATCTTATGAGGATGCATTGTATTTAAAATATACATATTGTTTATTAACAACTTGCTCATATTTTTCACCAGATATGATAAGACATTGTTTGTTCGTATCAATAATAATATGCTCATAACTGTACGAGGTAATTCGCGGAATTTTACGTACGTCATGACAGTTATATGATATAAACAAAATATAGTCAGATTTCAATTCACTATTTGCAAGCCTTTGTTAATCACAATGCAGTGGCTGAATAACATTTGATTTTCATTGAGCAATTACACCATTTGAAATGAGAATTTCCTTTGAATCTGTTAATTGATTAAGATAGACAATCAGAAGATCTGAGCAATAATTGAATAGCATATTGTATTTCTATTTAAACGTAAATATTAACATATCTATGTTTAAATAATTACATAAACAGCGAATAAATATATTTTTTTCTAATCAAACTCAGTCAAGTATTCAATAGAAATTTGTTATTGCAAAATGATAACTAATGTAATTCGGTAAATCCTACATGGGGCAATTCTTTAGCAATTTAGGATCAATCCGTTGTTGTGATTGCTCTGAGTGGAGAAATAATCGTAAGGTTATATTATATTATGTATCGGAATTACTGGAACCATAATGGGTTTTCAATGTATCCACTTTGCAATGTGCAGAGAAATTGAATCGCTAATCAGAAACTGTAATCGCGTTACTTTTTCTGTCATGAAACTTCTGAATCTAAAAATTAGTAGATGCCGTAAAGTGTGAAATTAGGAAAGCGTCTGCAATAAGGAATTGCAGGACGACATCCATTAGCAATTGGAAACTTTTTGCATAACAAATTTATCAAATTTAGAGCCAATTGATATGAACATAAATTCATAACTGAATATAACATTCCTACCGACGGACAAAATGTTACTTTATATCTTGACCAAAAACTAAAAATCTATTTTTCTCATTCGCACTCTTGGTAAACATTAATTTAGGTGAGTAAATAGAATACTCCAACAATATTAGTAGTTAAATATGGTGATAAATGTGTATAGTAATTGTTCTATTAATTATTGCAGCAAATGATTATAATTGAAATTAAAATAGGTCTAAGTCTTCACAAAATCAGTACTGAAATACAAGTTATTCAAAGTATCCATCATTAAACATATACACAAAAAAATTGGTATGAATATTTTTGGGTTAACTTTCGGCAAGTAAAAATGTACAGAATTCCAAGCTGTTCAAACACCAATGATTTTATTCAAGCAGCTCAATTTCCAATGTCAACAAGTTGGCCAGGCTTTTGTTCTGATTGCCAACAGTAAAATGATCTTTTCAACTGCAACGTTTGCACATTAATGGAAGTTCTGATTAATTGGTAATATGAACTCATTGTTCGATAGATTGGCAGTTTACATTACTTCTTTGCCCTGATTTTAATGAAGTTTTTTTCTTAATTCACTTCAGCCCTTTCAATTTAAGTGAAAAGAAAACCCTCCAACTTGTTCATGCAGAGCACGAGATGGTCTCGTTGCCAATTTAATCGAGCTTCAACTTATATCAGAATAAATTGTTCTACAATAAAGTCTGAATAACTTTTCACAAACTGACTCAGGATATGGGATGTTCTTACTTATAATAACTTAAGAAAAGTATTACAATTTATTTTCTTTTCAGGGCGACAGGTAATTCATTGCAAAAATGGAAAGAGGAAAACAATTGTCAGGTATGAAAATTTTATCTTATTATGTATTAATTCAAATATCTCTTGTTCCATTATTATAGAAAAACTATAAGTTTTTCATCGATAATTGATAAATGTGAAAATATTTATGATAGTTTCATGTAGAAACTAATAATAATAATACTAGAAATACTTAATTGTATCCTACAAAAGGTATGAGAAATCTCCGTACATATATTCAAGAATAGACAGTTCAGCGATATAAATTTATGCTATTTTCGAACTACAGTGCTTGTCGATGATGTTTTTTCAGATTTAAGCCCATGCCAGAGCTGGATTTGGACACAGTAATCGAAGAGCGATCAGAATTTGATGCCGAAGTGAATGCAAATGAGCTGCTCCAAAACAAAGTGGACTCCAACCACCTGCAGGTTCTGAAGCACCCTGTATCGTTTAGAAGCTTCCGATACGGATACAATGCCACGGGAGAACTGTTGAAGAAAGGTGATTCGACAGGTGGTCGAAAAGCACCTGGATCACCTTTACCGAAAACTTTGAAAAAAGGGGAAGATAATGAGATTTCTCCGAATTCTTCCAGATGTTCGTCTTTATCAACAACGAATAACAGAAGCTCTTCACCATCTACTGTTTCGCCGTCTACAATAACATTTGGCTTGTCAAATAATACTTCTAAGTCCCCTACCGATGCAATAAGTAGCTGTGACATCGAAATGCAGAGATTTGACTCTCCAGAAAAGTCACACGACAATAGCTCCGGAGAAGAGAACATAGATGACTGTTCTTTAGAAGTGAAAGGGTCCTTCTCCAACGTCTCGTTCATTATACCCAGTGTTTCCATCCAATCTTATTCAGAATTAAATCTATCCAAAGTAACATCTCCCACTGAAAACTTTGTCAGTGTAGTAAATGAAACTGAGAGTGCGGAGATTGATTCTCCAAACGTGGAAACGTCTCCTAAGCAAGAGTTATTTCAAGAGAACTCTAGGAAGATTCTTGGACGTAACTCAATATGTGTTGTTGACACTAGTCGTGGTTTGTTAGAACTGGGAGTTGTTCATACTCCAAACAATAGAAGAAAATCCTTCCCTAACTTTTTTGTGAATACAAGTAGTATTAGACCCTCCGATAGACTCTCAAAGAGACGAATGTCGTCCAAGCCTACACAACTTGACCTGCAGATCAACAACAACATAGATAACAATCTTGTTAATCTGTGCAATGGTGATGCTGATAATATAATCAATAGTGCGAACATTGATAATGGCATTTTAGTGGAAAATATTAATGAACTAAACGATTTAAATGGGAGCGCAAGTGTACTTGAAGAGCATAGAAACTATGATAGTGACGAGGTATGATTTTGAACATTACAGATTATAATGTACATGTTTCTAGCAGCTATTAATTACACTTGATTCGATTCATTTTTTTGAAAATCAATGCTTCCGTTTTACATACATAAGTATGAACTTATTAACATTATAAATAGAGTAAGTTTTGTCATGTAGTTTATCCTCCTTTACATATTCCTGAAATCTTTCAATATATTTAATTATTCGATTAAATCATATAAATAGTATAATATTAATTGTATAGTGCTTAACAATTAATTACATTTAAATTTTACACTGTTGTTCATACTACAATAATTTAAAAGTTATTTGTAATGGATTTTTTGAAATTTATTATTTTTGAAAACAAATAAATGAAAACTATTTTAATCCACTTGTGATTTACAGGCAGCATTAATTTTAATCATTTAACCTAATCAACAAATAATATTCAGATTTATTGTGGCAACAAGAAATGCTTTGAACCTTGAAAATGAAATAAAAACTTAGAACAATAGCTGTAACTATGGCAGATAATGTGCCATAATTTCCTATTCGTGCTTCACTAGCTGAGTATTTTTCTGTGACTTTTTATAGCAGAAAAGCATAGAAAATAGTAAATTATTCCTAATATCCTTTCAAACATTACTAAATTTAATGGAGATCATATGCTCACTATTGTTTATATTCTCTCTTGTGATGTCATTGCAGTTAGTGATGATTTTTATTTACATTTATAATTGTAAACTTTTTATCTTCGATTCAAGCAACGTCTGTTCTATTGGAAACAAAAAGAAAATAAATAGGAAATTTGAATGTTTCTGGCTGTACAAATCTATATAAAAATTTGGTTAAATTTTGAGTTGTACAATTGCACTGTATCCTTATCCAGTGTTCGATTATTTATGTATAAGTGTATACTTTTATTCATATGTATATTGTAAATAATGTGAAAATCATAACCAATAAATATATTTCATATTGATAGATGGTTTCATTCCGAATACTTAATTTCAATATATTCATTACATTATACTCTGCCGTACTCTGCACACCTCAAAAAATTAAATTACTTTTTGTCTCAATTTAAATAATTTACTCTCATTCTTCTATGGACTTTATTTTTTCAATTACATTATGAATTTCCTTCACAATAATGAATTCAGCTCTATCCTACAAATTACAATTTCAGTTTTTTTTAACCTTTTATTTTTTTCATTTGCATTAAACAATTTTAGGAAGATATAAATTAATATATTCAATAAAATTTTGAATTTCTCTTTCAATTATTTTTCTTTTATAATTCGATTTTTTTTAAATTTATTTCCTCCCTATTTGAAATTCAAAATAATACATAGGGTCGGACGGGGTATCACTGCGCATACCATTTTTATTGGGAATCACTCCGCACCTCTTGTAATTTTGAAACTACTGGTTTTAGCTTAAATCTGATTGCACCATCATTTCAACCGGTTCTAAGTCAATTCACCGAAAACACATTCGTCGAAAACATTTTCGTCGAAAACACATTCGTCGAAAACACATTTGCCGCATGACACATTCGCCGAACGACACTTCCGCCGAAAAGTATGATTATTTAAAAAGGTAAACAGATTTACCTCATATTTCCAGATGAAATTATATATAGATGAACTTACATATAAGTGTATTAATAACTTTACAATATTCTACATAATAATTGGTTAAACTTTATGGAATTTACGTTATTTTAATTAATTCATATAATGTTATTGCTGCATTATTTGTGTCAGTTTATTAACTACAGTTAATCCAATTTTCTGTGTACAATTATCAGAAAATGAATTTCACAGATTTATTTCTAGGTTTTAAGAATATTCATTTACTATTACTTTTATAAAATATTGAAAATATAGAGAAATATATTTGAGTACAAAAAAGAAGTCGAAATCAATTTTGTTCAGCAACTCCTTTAAAAAAATGAAAAGTTTATGTTTGAATAAATGGATTAAATATCTCTAAATCTTCAAATTTCGAGATTGAATATCTCGAAAATATAGAAATAAATCTATTATATTAACTTCCTTTTTGTACTCAAACACATTTCTCCATATATTTTATAAAAGGAATAGTTATATGTAAAATCATCTATACGTAATTTCATCTGGACTTTTGAGATAAATTTGTTTACCTTTTTAAATATTCAGATTTTTCTGCGAAAGTGTCGTTCGGCGAATGTGTCATGCGGCAAATGTGTTTTCGGCGAATTTGTTTTCTGCGAATATGTTTTCGACGAATGGACCGGTCACCATTTCAACCATCCTCTTTTCTCCCATAAACATCATGACGCACCATTATCCTATGAATATTCTTGAGCTAAGTCGCGATCTGAAAAAAGTTTGCGCTGATGATTTTTAATTCCCGCAAACCCTCCAATAACTCTAGAACCGAGATATAAATATTCATATTATTTTAACATGTTAACACAAACATTAACAGTTACATTATGTCAAATTTTCAACTTCTCAGTCATAACGGTTTTCCCACCACAACCGTGCGCAGTGATACCCCAGATAATTTAGAGGTAGAGGGGTATCACTGCGCATCATTAATAACAATATTTGTATATAAATATATATAAAAATAATGAGTTTTTAGCTCTTAACCCATTCTCTCCTAGCGTGTTAGTTATATTAGTGGCACTTCCTAACGACTGGCTGAAATATAACATAGATGTATCGACATGTTCGGTAGACTGAGTGCCACTGATGTGTATACCTTAATCGGTTACACACCAACCTGTGTTGTGAGTAGACGCATTCAAACACTCGATGCTATTAGAAATCATGATAGCTCCATGAGACCAAATCTAAAGTATGCTATTATTTTTTCACTGTTTTAGTATAATTGGTCATATTATAGTTGTGCAGTGAAGTAGATACTACTACTAAATATATTATGATACAAGAACGGCATTTCATTGGTGGTGCATGACTATTTTCACTACTTGAACATTGTGTTGCCATATGAACACGCTAGGATAATGCATGCACAAAAATTACTATATTCTTTTTTTGACTTTTCACGAGAAACTAATCAGTCATACGCTTGAAATATGTACGATATGTTTTATGTCTAAAAATTAAACGTGCATAAATGTAAATTGTGATGAAATGCACACTTTTCTGGCTATGTTCATGGTATCATGCTGCAATAAACTATCAAAAAGGGCCATATATTAGTCAGTCAGCTCCGATTTCTGCCATAGAGCTGTGAGCACAGCAATGCGCCGATACAGATTTGATTTGATGAAGACATTTTTGAACTTCAATTGTAATGACATACTTTATAAGGAGCACAAGTATTCAAAATTGTATCCTTTGATTGCTCATCTTCAAAAATATTCACGTTGCATTATGATCAGATGCCATCAATATCACATGAGCTATGATTGAGCATTTTGGAAAACACTTCAGTAACAGGCAATTATGAATATACATAAACGATTTGGCTACAAAGTCTGATACCAGAATTCAATTAGTGGTTATCTCATATCATTCGATATTTACTAAGGAATGACGTAGAATAGATCTATTGAAAGTGAGGATAGGTTTGATAAATGTGCTGCACCTATTTTCAGCATTCGAAAAAAGAAATTGAGAAACATAGCATTTTTGACAGCCTGCTTACTACTCTGGCCCTATGCAGTGAATTGAAAAACCGTAGCTATAACAGTACCGGCACAATAAGATAACTGTATGTCAGGTGATTGTTTCATCATGAATAGTCAACTTCCATGACCAGTGCTGCTTCTATTATTGAAGATGGTAGTGTTATATTTTATAGTTGAAGAGAAAATACTGTTGTGAAAAATTTAATTTTGGAAGTGTGAAATTAGTAAACTATCGAATAATAGTTTCGAATACACTTTTCTTGATAGTACTATATTTGCTCCCATTATACAGTTTGCAGAGTAATTTTATTTCATAACATGATATAGATATATTGAATTATTTTTTAATAACATTACTTCAGTATTGATTTGCTTATATAATAATATTTTTATGCTATACAATGATAGCGAATTATATAACTACAAATTTTATTCCTGAATAAAAACAATAGATACAGGAAATCAGTTAAAATGGAATAAATTCAAAAGTGAATTTCTTGTACCCGTATTCCCCTAGCGTGTCCATATGGACACATACATTATTAGGAGAACTATTCATTCAAATCACCTGAAATTTAATTGAAGCACTCAGCATTGAGTGCATATAACTTACAAAAAATATTATAACAATCGGAAGAAAAAAGTTAATCCCGGAGAGAATGGGTTAATAAAGGCATAAATATTGAAAAAGGTGTTATTTTATTATAAAATTGATTAACAATTAACCTACGATCAAATTATATTACTTAATATAAGTTGTTAACTAATTACGTAAATTTTATTGTAGATTCATTAAATATGTGTTTAAAAGATAAGAGACAGTTAGATTGGGGAGAGGTCATTTAGAGAGGGAAACACAGACATTCAGATGGGAACTTGGGGATTTAGATGAGGGAGAGTGGGATAGATGGGGGAGAAAGAAAATTTAGATGGGAAGAGAGGGAGATATCGATGAGAGGAGAGGGCAATTTAGATAGGAGGAGAGGGAGATTTGGATGGGAAGAGAGGGGGATTTAGATGGGAGGAGAGGGATATTTAGATGGTAAAGAAGGAGGTTTAGATGGGGGGTAGGAGGGGTATTAAACTGGGGAGAAGAGGTATTTATAGGTGAAGAAGATAAGTGCTGTATTTATGCAATGCGCAGTAATACCCCTTCATGTGCGCAGTGATACCCCGTTACACTCACTAAATAAGTTTTTCATTTATTTAGGTATTATTTCGAAATTAGCTGAGAACAATCCACAGTCATGACCATTTCATCACGTGAAAAAGAGTTTTTCTAGTACATTTAGTTTTTGAATAAATAATGAGTTTGCGGGATTGTGCGCAGTGATACCCCGTCCGACCCAAAATAAAGTTATAGAAATAAATAATAAATGTATGATAAAGGACATATATTATTATCACTACTTTTTAACTAGAATATTTGAAAAAATATTTTTCCTAAAAGCGCATAAAAAATAACACCCAATTTTTATGTTGTAAACCTGTATAACGTAGTCTGACAAGTTTCATTGAAATAAGATTCCAAATAAGACTTTTAAACAACTAACTATATATAAGGTTTGATAAATGATATGGACTAAAAATTCTCCTTTTCAAAATGCAGTTAAAAAAGAATCTTACGTAATACAAGAAATTAAATATTCAAGATTATAAAAGACTTGCAATAAATGAAAATGATTTCAAATCACTTAGGCATCTACAAAATTACTCAACTGAAAATATTCCTCCCGTGAAATTCTCCCCGAATAATGGATTACTCTTGGTAGAAATAATCTATCTTGAGAATGTCAAGAACAGGAGGGAGTAGCTGGTGGCCAAGTAAAGTCCGCGGATACCGAAATGTCATGCAGTGGGAAACAAATTGTTTTATGTTTTTATATTAGCTATCAGTTAACTTGATAGCTTTGCACATTAATTTTAACGAATTTGGTCATATATATGAAATCAAATATATTACAGAGGTAAGTAAATTAAATAATATACACAATTTTAGTTCCAGCCTACTGCCTATGAAATTGTGAGCATTTATTTAATTTAGTGAAGGAACCATATTTAAAGGTCCTGTCCAGGCTCAGGGAATAAATGAATTTATCGCGTAAAATTATGGAGCTATAAAGGTCATTATTCTGCAAACTGAATACAACTCTGTTCTGAGAATTTGTTTATGCTTTTAAAGTTTTAAATTCTATGTGTACAACAATTGTACGAAAACAGTTTGTATACTCTTTGGTTTGGTTGTAAATTTTGATCAATGCATATACGTCCTTTGTTTAAGACTTAAATTTATTTCCTGAACTATAAAACATTTTTATAATATACAAAGGTAAAAAATATGGTATTTAATACCTTAACAGAATATTGCATACATACATAGTTAAAAATTCAAAGCAAACGGAGTACATTCTTTTATCAAATGTTATCTTTTTATATTATCAAATCGGAAGTAAAACGGCTCTTGTGGAGTTATAATAATAAGAAAGTTTAAACCATTTAACATTAAATAAATGCCATATATTGCATTAAGGTTGCAGCCAAAATGATAAGAAACATTGACCTCCGAGATTAAATAAAAATGGAAAAATTGCATGAATTTATTATGGACCTTTAAATATTTCTCCTCTTTCATACCTTTGAACTCTAAATTTGCAATAACTCTACGGTAAATGGGAACATTATCTGATTAACTCCATTTTCCAGTTTCAGGTCCCATTTCAGAAATTCAAGAGGAAAATATAAACAACTGCTGCTCATATATTGTAGTTGAACAACAAAACAAATATCTGCCATAATGAATCAAAAAGCATCATATTCCTGCAGATTTTTTGTTTATCCTATAGTTCTTAGACATTTTTTCACATTTTGTAGTATCGTATGGTAAGGAGAATTGAATTAATAACGCATAGTCTGTATTATAGTTTATTAAAGATAAATATACCTATATTATTGAGTTACACCCCATCATACCTATAATGAAAAAATATAAAACTACTGCTATTCTATTTCTAAAATCTAAAGCCATAAAACCCTTAAGATTACATTTATTTTATAATTACTTTATTGAATTATAAGTAGCGTATGAACTGTCAAATATGAAAAAATGTTATCAATTATATATAGCATATTAAAATTACAGTTTTTCATATTGTGTAATTTACAATCTTATTGTATTGAACACTAAAATTAATCCATTATTGAAATATCAATTATTTTCTTACCTAAAATTACTGTGGTGAACAGTTGAAAATGTTAACAGGTAATGAACCGATTGTACATTCGTTTATATTTAAATATGAATCAAAAATAAATTTTTTAAATATATTTTCATTAGACTAACAATTGCTGTTTAATATTAATGAATGAATTTGTGAAATGAAATGTGATGAATTAATCCACACCAATCAGAATAAAAGAATTATTAATTATTATTCCAGTACAATAATGATTTCACATTAAGCTCACTAATAATGTCATTTATATCAACATTAGCGATGATAATTTGGATAAAAATTACCTAGAGCAAATAATCGTTCAGTTTGATTAAATAGTAATAACTATTATAATCATAAAAGTCAGAGTTCAAGTGAAGTTCATACTTAATAAAAGCGTATCACATTCCTTATTTGATGAGAGTGTATCACACTCTCATGTGATGAGAGTGTATCACATTCCTCAAGTGATGAGAGTGTATCACATTCCTCATGTGATGAGAGTGTATCACATTCCTCAAGTGATGAGAGTGTATCACATTCCTCATGTGATGAGAGTGTATCACATTCCTCACGCGAATTTAGTTAGAAGTACCTAGGTACTACATATTGGCCAAAATGTGACAAAATGCAACCAATTAGGAAGTTTGGCAAAAACGGTTGAACTTCAATGGGTGAAACCTGGAGGAATCTGTAGTGACTGTACTTAACTGTAGTGACTGTACTTAACTGTAGTGACTGTACTTAACTGTAGTGACTGTACTTAACTGTAGTGACTGTACTTAACTGTAGTGACTGTACTTAACTGTAGTGACTGTACTTAACTGTAGTGACTGTACTTAACTGTAGTGACTGTACTTAACTGTAGTGACTGTACTTAACTGTAGTGTTTAATGTAACTGTAGTGTATAGGTAACAGTACATTAACTGAAGTGTATAGGTAACTATACAGCATATGTAACTGTACTTAATTGTTCTGTATATAAAATTGCAATTAACTGTTCTGCCTTCCTTAGTGTACTTAACTTCACTGTGTACTGAACTGTTATGTAGGTACATTAACTGCAGGGCATATTTCAACTGTATTTAGTTGTAAACTTTAATAAGCAATTAAACTGCTACAACAAATTTATTTCATGGCATAATTATTCTATATTTAAATATTTAGAGCTGAAGATACATATTCTAATATAAAGCCTTTATACAAATCAAAGATACAGATAATTGAATATAAGAAACTAAGTACCAAAGTACCTATAAGTACTAAGTACCTACTGTACCATATGTTCTATGTTCACCAAACTACTTCATAGCCAATATTAAGTGAGTAGTCTTGCTCTTAATGGGTAATATCGAAGCTGTAAAGATCTGGTCGGTGCAGAATAATAAGATATCCCTTTGTTAAATAGAGAGACAGGCTGTATTTACAGGCTTGTGAAAATATGTCAACCTTGTTCTTTTCTTTTCTATGTATATTATCCAATATTAAATCATCAAGGAGTACTTTAATTATTTCAATAAGAAATACATAGGCAATATATTTTATCTAGTTTTAAAACCTTCAATCTTCGTGTTGTTTTACCATTTATTTACTTTCACGGGGAAATGCTCAAAAACGTGGCTCACTATTGTGGCTCGCTAACGTGGCTCACTATTGTAGTTCACTATTGTAGTTCACTATTATGGCTCAAAAACGACGTTTATTCTTGTGACTCATTATCGTGGTTTCTTGTTTTGACCTGAAATTAAAAAGTTAAATTTAGTTTATATATATTAATCAATATATGAAACGTATATTTAATCTCAATTTAATACTAATATTAGAACTTGCTTTATTGAAAATAAAAGTTTTAAAAATAAATTAACAACGCAGAAAGTATTCAATAAAGATTACGGGAATGATAATGATAATAAACTGTAGTTCAGAATTTCCATTTTCCATGGAGAAAGGAAATGAAAAGGCATCAGGGATGATTTGCTGTTCAATTATGACTTTGTAAAATTGAATGTATATTTGTAAATGTTTTTTCTATCTTTTTTGTATGTATCACTTTTATTTAATAAAAAAAGCTTTTATTTCACGACATCAATAAATGAAGAGATAAAATATAATTACTTGTATTTATTACTAGAAATCACTATACATAAATTATTGTTTGGAAACATACCATATAGAGATGTTAAAAATAATTATATATATTATTATTTATTGTACTCATTTTAAAATTATGCGTGATCGGTAATACGCAACTATTTTACATGGAGTTATGAAACTTACTCTATAGTGAACCTACTATTTGATATGTACAAATTGGTTTGGAAGTAATTATCCTACAACATACATTAAGGCTTTATCATATAATATACATTTATATCTTCTGTCAGAATATGAATATATAAACGCTGCTATGAAAGTCATTTTCGAAATGCTCTCAATATCATTTTTAAGGCAAACTTCATATTTGTTTTTACTTCTAAAATCTTCTGGTGGAAATGTTTTGCGTGCTCAATAACAAAGCTAATGAAAGGATCAATGAGAAAAGAAACTATTCACACGGCTCTGATATCGAGTCAGAAAAAAAAGAGCATCGGAAAGCAACTTGATAAGCACGCTATGCATAATGCATCTGCAGATTGTGGAAAAGAGAACAACTATTGCAGCATTGGATAAATTGATCAAACATTCGGAAAATAGTGGGTGTTGCAGTGCGTTTGTAGTACGGAATAAATTATCTATCACTTTGCGAGGCTATTTATTTTTCAGTGAAATTTTATTCTCTCGATTTGTTAGCTTTACGAAAAGAAAATATAGGAAAATGGAATTATTTCATCTATCTTTGAGTAACAAAAGATAGATATTATCTTATGGTTTTAATTTGATATTGAATATCTAATATACATTATTTTTCAAGGATTTTTACAGATGAAATAATTGAAGACTTATCATAT
This sequence comes from Caprella mutica, assembly GCA_947561585.1. Classification (NCBI taxonomy): domain Eukaryota; kingdom Metazoa; phylum Arthropoda; class Malacostraca; order Amphipoda; family Caprellidae; genus Caprella; species Caprella mutica. Next base: position 154,327 of record CANNZV010000409.1, on the reverse strand, counting down.
GTGTGTAGTAAATAGTTTCGATTTGATATTAGTTTCTTACATGAGCTATTTCTTGTAAATTTTTCCTTTACCATCATTCTCAGTTAAATATAAAGTCAAAGGCTCTTTTCCCCAAAGACTTTATTCCAATTAGCATAGCCACACTGTCTACTTTAATTTCTTTCAAAAGCTCAATTAAATGAATTAGGAAGCAGCTGCTAAATTAGAAGTCCTGCATTTCAAAATTTTCTCTGCTGAATTTTAATCTAAGAAGGCAGATGTTTCATCTAATTATAGAGTTTCAGCCGAAAGAATCTATGAAAAAGAGTCACTGGAATTCAGTTGATTATGCATTTCAAAATAAGAAAAGAAGCAGCACCTGATATGGTAATCAGGATTTTTACATAGAAAGAATATCGGAATAATGAAGGTAAATATTTGACCTGGAATAGTGTCTGAGAACAGGAAAAATGATCTTATTAATGTAGATCATTTGTTAGTGTGAATTTTAGAAAAAATTATCTACATAACTGTAATTTATGAAATTGGAAAATATCAAAGAATGAATTTATATTAAATAATTTGCTATCAATTGTCTTTATAAATTGCCAAATGCATTAAAGATTTATACTACTATACATGATTTATTTCATGCCGTATAATCGAAAAAAAAATTTATCTGACTTTTTTCACAATATATTATGAAATATACTTTATAATGAGCATTGAAGTTATGCAAAGAAACGTACTGTCATTTTATTACTACGAAACTTTCAAACTTTAATTGCCAAAGCTATAAAAAGTTTCCCAATTATATTCTATACAAAATAGCATTGATTTACTCTATAAAAAATAGAGTACAAATTTATCATTGAACTCTCAATCAAAATTAAATAGAATTAATAAGAAATTCAAGTTTTCTACGTAAAACAGAAATAAATGATTTGATCAAACACTGAAAATAAATATTAGCCAATCAGATAAAGGGACGTTAATTACTGAGAGATGCAGTATTACCAGTTATTGCGTTGCTTTGTATTACTAGTTACTGCACTACTTTGTATTACCAGTTACTGCGCTACTTTGTATTACCAGTTACTGCGTTACTTTGTATTACCAGTTACTGCATTGCTTTGTATAACCAGTTACTGCATTGCTTTGTATTACCAGTTACTGCGCTACTTTGTATTACCAGTTACTGCATTGCTTTGTATTACCAGTTACTGCATTGCTTTGTATTACCAGTTACTGCATTGCTTTGTATTACCAGTTACTGCATTGCTTTGTATTACCAGTTACTGCATTGCTTTGTATTACCAGTTACTGCATTGCTTTGTATTACCAGTTACTGCATTGCTTTGTATTACAAGTTACTGCATTGCTTTGTATTACCAGTTACTGCATTGCTTTGTATTACCAGTTACTGCGTTACTTTTAGGCACAGTATTACCAGTTACTGCATTGCTTTGTATTACCAGTTACTGCGTTACTTTTAGGCACAGTATTACCAGTTACTGCGCTACTTTGTATTACCAGTTACTGCATTGCTTTGTATTATCAGTCACTGCGTTACTTTTAGGCACAGTATTACCAGTTATTGCATTGCTTTGTATTACCAGTTACTGCGTTACTTTTAGGCACAGTATTACCAGTTACTGCGCTGCTTTGTATTACCAGTTACTGCGCTGCTTTGTATTACCAGTTACTGCGTTACTTTTAGGCACAGTATTACCAGTTACTGCGCTGCTTTGTATTACCAGTTACTGCATTGCTTTGTATTACCAGTTACTGCGTTACGTTAAGGGGCAGTATTACCAGTTACTGCATTACCCTGAAGTATTACCTAACCTCAGTATTACCTGAGGTGTTACTTTGTGGCGCAGTATTCTCCTTCTTGTTGCCAGAGAACCACCCCCCACCGAATACTTTTCCCAGCAAACCACTGGAGGAGAAAAAGATCCATTGAATCATCCTATTGGAGCTATTTTACTACCTATGTAACAAGAATTGTTTTACTTTATTTGAATTTCTGAATATTAGTTAATTTGATATGCAACATTAAATATTTCATTTTGATAATATTTTTTGAGCTGTATAATAATCATTTTATTTTTTATTATTTTTCTCAAATATGTTTTTTTCGTATCCTATCATTATGACAATAGCGTTCAAATCCTCACCTTCCTTTGTCTTCACTTGTACTCTCTGTTCGCTCCAAAGAATTCCTCTGCACCCCTTCCCCTGGGTAGGGGGGGTACCACCTGCTGGGGTACGGGGGATGAGCTCAGACTCCCCCTACTAGCTTTCAGGAGGCTGATGTCATCCTCCAGAGACTTGATCACTTCCTCCCGGCGTGAAAGAGCAAATCTGATGGCATCTATTTCTTCTCGGTACTGTGATGGAGAGGGAGAAGTTAGATGGGGGTAATGAAGAGGTGGAAGTGAGAAGAAGGGGTAATGAAGAGGTGGAAGCAAGGAGAGGGGGTAATGGAGAGATGGAGGCGATAAGAGTGGGTAATGAAGAGGTGGAGGCGAGAAGAGGGAGTAATGAAGAGGTGGAGGAGAAAAGAAGGGGTAATGAAGAGGTGGAGGCGAGGAGAGGGGGTAACGGAAGTGGTGGAGGAAAGAAGAGGGGGTAATGGAAGAGGTGGGGGAGAGAAGAGGAGGTAATGGAAGTGGTAGAAGAGGGAGGAGGATTAATTGGGATATATAGAGGAAATAATGAAAAAGAGGTATTTGGGTAATAAGGTTTTCGGACTCGTGGAGGAAAAAGACGGAGTTATTGTGATTTGAGTGTTTTATGGTATACAAGAGAAAGGAAATTTATCTCAATATCTACCTAGTCTCACAGACTAAGAATGTTTGAATAATTTATGCTATTCGAAATATAATACTGTATACACTCTCCAATGTCTTATGTCTGTATAGTGCATAATAAAATATACTACCAAGGTATTCCAAGTAGAACAAAAGGTATAGAAAGTGAGTTCTATTCATGGCATTCATTCACTTATAAATTTTTCTACGTTTAAGAGTGAAAGAGAAAATTGAATTTCATTATTTAAACTCAGAAATGTACATTAGAAGAGCGTTTCACAAAAGTTTACATTAGAAACTTTGGTCAGATTATTTTGAATATTCCACTGTGAATGACCTACTATATTATGGAGTGAGTTCTATTAAATCAGATTTAAATATAATTAAATGAAAACAACCATCAAATAAAGGTGATTAACCAAGGAGAAAACTGATTTATATAGTAATTGAAAATAGCTACTTCTTTAATTATCAATCAGTTCAAAATTATTATCAAACAAAACAACTAATTTTGATAAATTCAATTTCACATGTTTATTATAATGCATACAGATCGAGAGAAATTATTTTCAATATTTTTAGATTATATTATATATCATTTTATGCTATATAATTTCATGAAAGAATAAAATTTAGTAATTATGATCAAAGCTTAAGAAAATGGCTAGCGTAATTCATTAATCATTAATTCTTCTATTAGAAATAGTTGGTACAATTTGTCATCACAAAATCGCTAATTCAATTTCCCTTCAATTTGCCACTGACAATATGGAATAAGAAGCCTGAACACGTCAAATCATTCAGAATGAATGCGCACATTTTATTCCAATCTACAATATTTAGATTTGCTAATGGCCTCGCTGTTAAATTTCAAATGTTCTGATGAATATCTGTCAGCTATAATAGGTACGCCACCAGAAAACATTTAAGCATTTCATTCCGAGCATAGGTAACAAAGAAAACACACAGCCACCTTTATTGTTACTAGGCCTCATCCTTCTAATCTGACTTCACAATGATGAAATAGATGTCCTGATTGTCAGGAACAGAACAACGCGTGGAATCAATTTTTTTTTTCATAGATTAAAAATATTAAATCATATTATTTTTCTGAGTTCAGCAAGTTTAGTTGGATAATCTAGAAGGACAAAATCTAGAAATAGAAGTGGATAAATAAAATCACTGTAAGTCCGTTCACTTAAATTTCATTATATATGAGAGAAGTTATTTCATTATTATGAAGGTATTTTAAATTCAATACAATGTATATGAACTTTAAGCTTCTTTGTAATATTTGCTATAAAAATATATGGTGTTTTTTATCATCGCATTGTCGCCATGTTTCAACATCAACAGTTTTGTCAGAATCAGGGACACTGTAAATATGTATTCGAAGATTCCCTTTAAAGCACAGCTGTCCATGTTTTTATCAGACTATCGCGTTCTATTTTTGCTCTAATTGCTAAAAGTCGGACATCTTTCTGTCTCTGCACAATGACTCATTGAAACTTGTACCGAATGAACATTAAAGCAATTCCAAATGAAATCACTGTCGCCGCTGCAGCAGCAATCGGCTTTCCTTTCAATACTTTAGGCTTCAAAGGAGTTCAGCTGGAAAGATAGAACAAAAACTTTCCTTTCCTTTAATGGTCTGCGAGAAAGGAATTATTTGCGTATTTCTTCGGAAAAAGGACACATCTGCATAATTAGGAGTACAATTAAAAGTTGTAATTGCTGTCTCGGTCCTCTTGTCGAGACTTTTCGGAGACATTGTAGTTCGGTTGTAAGAGGAATTTATGCAGTAGACAGAGTTAAAATAAGTTACAATCATTTGGTTGTGATACAGAGCGTTAAGAGACAAAACATTTCTTGTTGGGAAAAATTGAGAACAGAAATACTATCTCTTCAAATTAAACTACAATGAAGCATGGTAGTTATAGTGAAATAAAGGAAAAATATTTATATAAATCTATCAATCTATCGATTAAATATATCAATCTATCGATTAAATATATCAATCTATCTAATAAATATACTAATCTATCCATTATATATATTAATATATCTATTCAATATGTTAATCCACCCCTTGATTGCTTTTTAAGTGCATTTAAATAAGCTATCAATAAGGCTTGAGTTTCTGACTTTAGAATATATTCTCTATGCAGTTACTTGGTCTCCGATCTCAATATTTAAAGACTTCAATTTTTCAAGCTTAAAGACATTTAGGAAATAAGGTAGAATAAAATTTCAATAAAATAGGTTAAACAAATAACTGAAACATACAAAATATCTTATTTCAGCTGTTTCAATTTGAAACAACATATACCGTACTTGATGGTTTCTTATTCTGGGTACGATATTTAATAATATAATAAGTTATATGTATTTTGAAATACATCAAAGGAAAATGGTAACATTAATTTCCAATGTGGAAATCTTTACTAAATTTTAAATAATTTTATCAAGGAAAAGACAATTAAATATTTAAAGTATTAGTAATAGCATGCACAGACCCCAGTGTTTGACACAGACAGTCCCTGACCTGAGTGTTGGCAGTGATTGCCTCAGTGAGTTGATCTCTTAAGGTTGTGTTGACATACTCGTGATGCTTAGTGACGATAACTCTGGCGTCTTCCACCGCCTGGAACTTCTCGGCATCGAGTTCTTCCCTCAGTCTCTCTGTCACGAAAGAGCAGAGCAAGTGAGATATTGCGGTAATTATTTCACTATATTATATAAACGTGAAATAATTGAACTAGGTAACTCCATAAGTATCTATAAAAAGAATATATATATTGTCAAATGTATACAGCTAGAATGAGAACTGTTATTGGGTAACCCAAAACTATAAAGGGAGAAAGTTACGGTGGACCATCGACCATAGCGTAATCCTCAAGATATTTATAGTGGAATAAAACACAAATAGCAAAAGTTGAATATCAATTTTAACTCCCTTACCCATGCTGAGTTTGTGCTGATCATTCATGTGTTCCATGGCTTCCCTGTGACTCTTTTCCAGTCTAGTCCTCAACTCCGTAATTCCCTTGACATCCACAGAAGACAACTGAGACTCGAGACCCTTAATTTTATCTTGGTACTCTTCCTTTAAACGCTCTGGAAGGAGATTTAGGAATTACAATTAACAAGCACAGTTATATGATGATAATTAATTATCAGCTCATTGTGGGAATAATATTTTGTCGGGAAACTTCAGACCCTCTTATTTGTTTTTCTGAAAATATTTCACTAGTCCTAACTTCAAATAATATCAAATCATGGAAAAAGCAGGCATATGAATAAAATCATAGACTCGTTGTCATAGAATTGCATATTTAATGAAAAGTATTTGTATTTAAAATTTTGGATCAGAGTGTTGAACATATTGGCAAGAACTTGTCCTAACTCGAGACCTAACCTCTCAAAATAATCTCTAACTGAAGTTTTAATAATCAGATGAACATGTTTTTTCTAAGACACCAGACTGACCCAACTCCTCTCTATGTTTATCTTCCATCATTTGTTGTTTCTCGTAGGTTGTCTCATCAAGTCTCTGTAGTTTTCTCCTCAGTTCCCAGACGTCTCTGTCTGACCGGGTCCTCATGTCGTCCAGTTCTTGCCTGTAGAAGGAGTCCTTTGAAGTCAGCTTATCCTTCAGCGAAGACACCTTCAAGAGTGCATGGGACGATGATAGTTGATTATTCATTGCATTGTTGAAAGTATTTATTTGACATATATGAAGTTGTAAATCGACTTTCTTCTTATCCACAGTTATAACTAGACATACAGAATAATTTCTTTAATTTGTATTTGACTGCAAATATATCAGATTTAAAAATACCGGAAAGACTTAACTGCATACATATACAAGCTATTTGCATACATTAATAATTTACACTAATGATTGAATTTCGCTCCAACTCACTTCCTTGCTCAGCTCATTGGCTTTGGAATCAAGTGTTTGCTTCATGGACTTCATCTCGTTCTCCTTTTGGATCTTGAGGCTCTCGAGTGCCGTACTCTTTTCATCGTTGTGGAGTGTTGCCAACTCCGCCATCACTCGGCACCGTTCTTTGCCTATCTTGTCCTCCCACTTCAAACAGAAGACCAATTAAACGTAATTGCATTGCAAATTATTATGTTTGTTCCTACAACTTTAGATGCATTGAATTCAATTGAATTTGTGATCGGAAATACTCAAACTATATTAGATAGAAGTAGAATATCAAACTGTAGCACATCCTATGACTCAATAAATATCATTTAATGAATAAATAATTTCATCTGATATATTGGAACTTAAAATTCTTTATCGAGATACCACAATATCAAATATAGCTTAGATACAATATCCAAGAGGCAATTTAAATATTAATACTTCATTTGATATCTTATTGAGATATTCATATCTCAAAAGTTCTCCGTAAAAGGGACATCAATGAGACCCAATATGAGACACTTTTATTGAATGCCTCTCCCCCTACCCATTCATTCGAATTATTACATTCGACAAAAGGAATATTAATGCTATAAGGTATCGCATATATTACGGTAGAGCTCATAGTTCTTAGTTCTCTACTGTCGCCATTTTTGTCCATTCATGCCTGGGAACATTTAACTAATATAGATCGTAGAGGGTAAGTTACGCTTTATTGGTCGATTTCACATTTTCGGTCATATAAGAAAATACGATAAGATAATAATTATATTATTTTTATTTTATTTTGTATCTATGATCCTATAGGGATACCAATAAGAATATATATTAAATAATTGTTTTTCATATATGTCCGAAGATATGGAACTGTTCAACAATTCGTAAATTACCCTATCTAAGTATAAATTCTAATAAGTTATGTTTCTTTCAGTTTTTACAGATAATTCAATTTGAGTGCTCATATTAAATACAATTAAAATATCAAACTATAATGAAATTTAACTGAGTATATTAAAATATTATTGTAATACAATCTAATGACAATACTAATTGACTCACTTCGGAATTGAGATTATTCTTTATTTTCTCCAGTTTAATCTTCATCTCCTCCTCTTCCCTCTTCGTCCTGGCGAGAGAATTCTGCAGAATAGAAACAAATAGATTGCATTTCAATCAATGTTTTATAATTGGTCACTCGCACTCTTTCTGGTACTGTGTGTACGTCTATTAATTCCCTTACCATTGTGTTTAAAAGTGAGGTATTAATAATGATAAGTACTAAATGCAATATATCAATGAAATGGTTTGTTGAAAACTTATAAATAATAATGGTGAAAATAATAGTGTTTATAAATAAGATGGAAACCAAGATCATATAATTATAATGTTTGAAAAAGTACGTTATTTTGTTTAGTTTAGTTACTTATCAGCAATGTATACAAAAATTTAATTACTTTCATGAATTTATAACCGCGTATAAAAAATAGAAAGGCAATGTTGAAGATTTTTTTATATTTGCAAACAAACTACAAAGCCCTGTAGCTACTTCAGTGGATGGTATGACCCTTTAGAGTGTTAGAGTGCAATGCAAGCCTATGCAGTTGCATATCATCACAGTTGCATGTCATCACGGTAAGACCATAATAAGTGATGATATTAGTCATAAAGCATGGCATTGCAAGGCTCTCAACCTTCTCATTTGGTGAGCTCAAACTTATTATGAATGTAAGGAATGTAATTTATCTTAAGAAAATGAATGAATAGTTGAAACGAAGAACAGTAGAAGTGTAAGAAAAGTTTACGAATATTAGTATGACTGTGAGATACCCCTTATTAAATGAGATTTGAATTTATTTATTTATTTAGTACATCTAAAACCTTATGAAAGAATATATCTAATCTGAAAATAGAAAAAGGCCTCAATGATAAACAGTTATTAAATTTGTCACATGTAAAATGAATTACAGCAATTCCGTGTTTCACATTTCAATAGCTATCTAAATTGATAATCTCGAATAACATTCGAATATATTGGTGATGCAAATGGCAATTGAATCCAGTGAATTGCCGCCATGTACCGAATATAGAATAGATTATACAGGACACACATTCAGGGCTTAGAATAACACAAACAAAGTAGCACCCTGGCCAATAAGTAAGATGTGCACAGTGCATCCAGAATTACTCACACAAGCAAAATTGGGCCTCAGAAAAGCTATTTCCTTGCTGTCCCATCCATTATATAGTGAATAAATTATGCAGTCACTTTAGCAGTGTGGTGAACACGAAGATACGAGAAAAATAGGTATTGGGTAAGATATTGGAGGTAGGCTATAACGTTGCTGTGCTCAGGAATATAATTAAGTTCACAGTGTCTGGGAAGGGACTGGGTCAAGATAAGTCAATCACACAGAATTCTATACTCTATAGGTCAGATTTGTTTTTAAACCATTTCTTAGAAATACCAGTGTATGAGTGCGGTGACAATCTAATATATTACATAACTGATGAATTCTCAATGAAATATTTCTCTTCCGACGATAATAAAATGCTCAGGCTCCATAAATTTTATGTTTATTTAAATCCACATAACGATGCTCTATTTTTCCAAAAATCTCCTAAAATCCTATCGCCACTTATAACTCTACTGTACAGTTTCTGCTCAGTCCCTCAGATTTTCTCTCATATCCACAATCCAATTTCAAGTCTCACTCCATAGACACAGACATACACACAAACTTCCAAACAATTTCCAAGTCTCGTTAGATTTTATACGTATCCATTCAGTGCGAACTGCGTTTATTTATAGCACCCATCTGAAGTAGTAGGTAGGTACACTCTCTGTATTTTGCTGAGTTGGCAAAATTAGAAGAGAAATAGAAACCCTAAGTGAACTGTTCTGTACTGTTCTTAGTTAGTAGATGCATTGGAAAATATGCAGTTTATATGCATGTACCTGTACTAATTCATTTTGTCAATATAATTGTCATTTTTCGTTCTAAAAAATTATTAATTTATTGAAATTTCCAAAACTAATCAATACAATTCACAATATAAACAAATTCTCAGGGAATTAGGAAGTTCGCAACAACATTCAAAAACTCGTCAACTTTTATGAATTTTAAAGTGAAACTTCCGAAGAAAGGAAGGAAATGTTTCTCTTTTTTTCTTTTCAAAACAGTATTGTAGGTTTTGCTTTTCTAAAAAACATATATTAAACCTTTATCAATTTGAATAATGAATAAAGAAGAAAATTATTTCGAAAGTTTTGATACTGTAGGTTATTTAAATCTAAAAAAAATACCTAAATCGATAAAATATCAATATTGACATTTTCAATTTATTCATTTGTGTACTAACTATCTCTATATCATGTATTTATTTTAATCCATTTTGAATTTATATGATAGAACCGAGAGGGAGAATTATTTTTCATAACACTAATTTATTTATCAAAGCTGCCCATATTTTGCTAACACTCTAATAAGAAGATTAAAAATAGCTTGCAATTTAATACCAACGATGTATGGAACAACAAACTGAACGTTCTATTTGAGAATTTTTTAGGGAAAATATGATGCATATATAATGAAAGTTAGATTTAGGACTAATATCAATAAAAAATAATAGAGTCGAATAGGATTTATGTTCACCGTAAAAGATCTTATATAATAGAATCGCACTCCTTTTAGTTAATTATTTTTAACATATTATTAATCAGTCGCGTGAAATGATAACAAACCAATTTTGTAATTATGAATGTGACGCGAATAATAGTTTGCGTGTTATTGTACGAGAAAGTAAAATAACACAATAATATCGGACCTGCTGAGATATTTCACTAAATTTTACTTTATTATTGAAACAAATTGTAAGATGTGCAATGTGCATAAGTTTTTAATTGAAAACTGTAAATAAGAGAAGTGAAGGAGTCGATTTTGAGATATTGTACATAATAAGGAAAAATGAAACAAAATATATGAGAGTTAAAGAGATACTGTTGATGATGTTTGGGGACACTATACGTAGGTGATGAGGTCATGTAACACTAGATGGCAATGCTCTCCACTCTGCACATACAATGTTTTTCTCGAGGGCAATGTAATGCCATAAAGTGTGTGCAGTGAAAAATGTTCTTAGCATTTGTACCATTCCCTAAATGACAAACAAAATGTTATTAGTTTAGCACGTGCATGAAATTATGAAAAGTAAAAGTGATACATATATTGGAAAAATAATTGTATACAGATTTTGTTGTCAAAAGATATTTAATTCTAGGTTAGTAATAAAGTATGCATTTTAACATGCAAATGTATTTAAAGAAATTGTATTATATATTTCGAGTGAAAGAAAACGACCTACAAAGCAAAGAGAAAAGTTGCAATGCAGTAGAGACTACACAGTACTCTCAGTCATGAAGGTAAAGCTCCAGATTTAACTTTTCTATGGGACCATAAAAACTGCAGGGAATAATTTAGATGCAGTTGTACACCTTTTGCAATCGGAATGAATTAGAATTGCAAGAGTGTGTTTGAACTCTTACCTAAGTTATATGGGACGTGTTTTATCACTTCCACGTGTTTATGTTTTAGACAGGTTTATAAAGCAATTGACCACGTTCATGTGTATGAAAATTACTGAGTAGACTTATCAATAATAATTAAATGACGTTTCATAATGTTACATAATACGGTATATACAGTATCATCATAAAAGTAATTAATTAAATATAGTATACAGTAAATGAAACTAATTGATCAATTAAACAAATATATGTATACAAAAAATCAAGAAATTTCTAGAAGTACAAACGAAATAGTTGATATAATTATAAAACTCTTCAGTTTATAAAATTTAATTGCTGCCTACTAAAGTAGCGCTGAAGGATACTTTAATTGCAAGAAGATTAATTTGTTAGGTCCATGGTATTAAAATCCTGCAAATTAATTCATTTGAGAGCTTCGTATGCAACCCAAGATAATAAATTAACATATAAATTATGTGAGTTACCGGGTCAGAGAGAGACGGTAAGGGAGGAGAGTGAGTGAGAGTGAGTGAGTGAGTGAGTGCGTGAGTGAGGAGAGTGAGTGAGAGTGAGGAGAGTGAGTGAAAATGAGGAGAGTGAATAAAAATGAGGGGAGTGAGGAGAATGAGTGAGAGTGAGTAAAATAATTATAGAATGAGGATGAACGTGTTTGAAAATATAGAATAAGGATAATTAATTACATTGTACAGAAATGATACATAACTAAATAAAGTATAAATATCTTCGCTATGATAGATCACAGTCATATTACATATTATAATTAAATTTTGTAAGCGCCTTTGTTATTTACATCAAAAATCACTTTTAGAATGGGTTACAATAGTTCATATTCAATTACAGTGACATCCTATATATACATATGCATTTATTCTTAACAATTTTATTGGTAAAGAAAAATATTTCAGAATTTTTAGTGAGTGGAAATTATTATAGGAATATAATAGTGTGTTTCACCTATAATCTATCTTATGTTAATATTATAGGGATATAATAGTGTGTTTTACCTATAAACTATCTTATGTTATTATTATAGGAATATAATAGTGTGTTTTACCTATAATCTATCTTATGTTAATATTATAGGGATATAATAGTGTGTTTTACCTATAATCAATCTTTTTTTAATATTATAGGAATATAATAGTGTGTTTTACCTATAATCTATCTTATGTTAATATTATAGGCATGAACTGTGAGGGGATAGTATTTCTAAAACTGTAAATATGGTATAAGTTATATTGTAAAATATGTATGATAGAAATTATTTTTCCGATCATACTGATTTTTTTACCTGATAGTAAATAGTAATATTTAGTGGTTTAGTTAATGTTATATAGTAAATTTATCTAAAAACATAAAGTTATTTTTCCATTGTAAATAAATCACTCATTGTCACTATAAATAATTATTTCACAGAACCTGCAGTTACTAATTGAATGGCTCTGATATTAAAGACAGGTATTGGATCACATTCAATTTATTCCGCAGTACATTTCAAATAACCTCTGCCTTAATTTCCAGAGAGAATATGAATAACTCATCTGGAAATTCGTACTAATTGATATCTCCATTTCAAATAGACAGGCTGAAATATTTCGAAAATGTTCTGAAAATAATTATTGTCCCCCTAATTCTATAATCAATGAAGAATATTAGAATGTGAATAGAATTATAATTGAATAAGGGTTAGTTATTACTTATATGCGGGCAAGGTAATAATTTCGGACTCAATTAGGCTCACAGTACTCGAAAAGTTGGTATTAACAGATTTCACATGGTAGATTAAAAAGGATTCTCCCAGATTTTTTCATGAGAAATGCTAACGCTCACTTTCAGAGTACTGTGAGTGTCCTGAAATTGAAAAGGTTATCCTACATCTTCAAATATTGCTAAAAAATTCTACATTTAATCTGTTCGAATTTTGAAACAAAATTGGAAAAACAATAATTTCTACCTATTATTCAAATATAGCAACTGAATATAAAGTCTCCCCATAAGAATTATTGGCTTTTAGAATTCATAGTTGGTCCACGCAGACTGGAGGTAATCACTGCCAAACTTTACCTCAAAAGCCTCTGGAACTTTATGATGAAACTAGGAGAAGTTTCTGTGGCGATAACTAGAGTATATTAAGGCTAGACAAATTGCACTATTCTTAGGTACTGTTTAGAGCTTCGAATTTAGATCTGCGTAGAGTTCCGATAGTAGGTTTTGCTTAATTACACTCTACCAAAAACTCTGCAGTGAAAACTGTAAAATCTAGTGCAAAGTAACTCTTACAATATTCGTATTAATAAATAACGCATCGGGATTTCAATAGTTCATTAATAAAAAATTACATGCAGATATGAGCATTAAAATATATTCATTGTGGAGAGAACAAAAAAGTACAATGATTTAATGAATGCGATTTTTAATAACAACCTATTGATATTTCATACGGTATTCAAATTGCACCTGGCAAGTGTTACTTTGCCCTAAATTTCGTCTAACGTAACTCACGAGTGTCGTATTATACTAGTGTGTTGGTCAGATTCTCTAGTTAAATTTTTTATTTGTCTAATTATATGTTGAAGCATGGCTATTATTAAAAGTTTATTATTGTGTAAAATAAGCTTCTGTTTAAGCATTTAAAATAATATTTTGTAAATATTAATAATAATAGAATAATCTTATCAAAACTATTAAAATATTCGGTTACTAGAAAAACCATTCATCAATTTAAAAAGATAGGCAGTGAACCATATTATTTAAATAAAATCAGTTTCCATTCTATCGGCGCATATACCATAAATTATGTAGTAGAAATATTATCAGTTTTGTCTTTGAAATGTTCAGGCCTCAATGTTGGCAAGGCAGTTCACACTCCTAAGTTTCAAAAAATCGATAGGTTGGCTTGATAAAATACAGGCAGAGTGGAAGAATGCAACAAAATGGGAAAAGCTGTCACGTTTACACCAAATTGATTGTCTTGATAGGATGAAAGAGACCAAAATTTCTAGCAAACTGAAAATAAAGTTATACCTAAATCTAATAAATCTCAGATGTTGGCACAATACTATTTTTAGAGCTAATATATATTTAAAAAATTAAGTCAAATTTTCTCAAATACAGTTTAAATCCAAAAAAATACAAATTGACAGTTTGAATTTTAATCATATTAAATGAGTAATTTTCCGATTACTCATTCAATGATGAATAGAAGAGTAGTGTAATAATGAATGATCACGAGGGAAGTTAGAAAAGAAATAAAAAGAATTGAGAACTGCAATTGCGTTAGAAGGAGGTGTGACAAAAAGGTATAGAAGTGTAATATGAATGGTGCGACAATATAATTATATAGAAGTGTATGACTATATATGTATCAGAATCTTCATTATTTGAACACATTATTTACATTGCTTGAATTTGAAAGAGATTTGACAGTAGATATTTTAATTAGTTAATAGATATACTACATCTATGAGAAAAGATATAAAGAGGTATGGTAAGTTTACTTTATTGTAATTAATTGATTGGAGTACAACGTTTAGAATTAATTACTCAGACTAAATAGTACCGACCATTCATTCAACAGACGAAAAGAATATTGCTGATGAGACAGAAATAAACCAAGCAAATTGAGGTAATTGGACTAGAATTTCAGAGCAAGAATAGACCAAATTAGAGACCCAGCAGCCCACCAAAACACCTACACTGTTGACATGAAGTGACATGATATGAAGTGACATGATATGAAGTGACATGATATGAAGTGACATGATATGAAGTGACATGAACAGAAATACATGATATGAAATGACATGAGAATGAAATTGTGTGGAGAGAGTATATCTATTCTAATAATTTACAGCCTTTAAGATATTGGAACGAATTTAAAAATAACAATATTTACTATTTCCACTAACTACCTATTTTCAACCCTCTACAATTATATTTCTTAATCTTCCAAGATGAATTCAGTCTAAATACGTGTAACATAAATCATTATTGTACTGAAATATCAATTAATTTGTAATTTCAGGAACCTATTTTCATTTTGAAATTAAAATATAAAACTACACTATTTTAATTTTATATGACATATTGTTTAATAAAAATAAATGATTGAAAAATTTGCAATTCAATAATAAACTTCTCATATATTTGCCTAGTATCTTAAAGATAAGCAAAGAGGATATAAACCTATGAATCCTAGTGCCTTGAAATTCCGATATTGTCGCTGAGAAATCCCAAACTTCAATCAAAGTTATTTGATTTATATTTGAATAAACATGACTGTTTTATTAAATTAAATTAGGATTTGAGTGTTTGAAGTAGAAAAATAGATAAATATAATCATCAGAATACTTGAGAGAATGAGATTTTATTGGAAAAATTGAGTGGAGGTAATTTTAAAATATATAAAATTTAACAGCTGTGCTAAAAGTATGTATTACTATTACATCCCTCAATTAATTATTCCTACATATATAGCCTTTGTATATTTAGATTTTGTTAAAAATACATTGATGAAATTTTCTAGTTTTTCTTGTCATTTCCACGTAACATTTTAAACATTTATTCAAACTGATATTCTATCTTAAAATTCCAATATATATCACAAAAAAAAGGGTACAAGACCTAACTTTTAGCTACACTTGTATAGGATAGAGCTATTTGAACTGTTACATATGAAGTTAGGAATGAAGAGCAATCTTACCTCTCTAACTTTATCTTTCTCTGCCAGTCGTTTGTTGTGCTCCTTCTCAAGCTCCCTGAGCTTCTTCTCAAAATCTGCCAGCATCTCCTTCTCTCTCTCAGCATTCAGGGAGTTGATTCTCTCCACCTCCTTCTCAAAAGTGTCTAGGAGTTCCTCTCTCTCCTGCGCTGCCTCGTCTAGAGCCTGTAGGATGGAGGAGGGGAAATATATGAACTGGGACTTGAACATTTCAATAATTATTCATCAAACTTATTTTATCAAACTAATATTCCCTTGCAAGAAAGTATGGAGTCAGATGGCGACCAATAAATTTCAATTTTTGTATTCAATTAGAGATCAGGAAATTAGGTCTGGAGGAGCTTACGCTATCATATAGAAATTTAAACTAACTATCAAGAGATTTTCTCAACTAATAAATATTTTTACTTAAACAAATGAGGTAATTGGAAAAAAAGATATCTCTTAATTAGCTACTCACATCTTGTATTATCTTTATCTCGTCGTCTCTTTCTATCTCAATATCATCCAACTGTTTCTGTAGCTCCTCCCTCTTCTTCTCCGTAACCTGAAGTTTTTCCTGCATTATTTCCATCCTTTTCAGTTCTCCTGCAGAAAGAAAGGTAGTGAATCATAGCGACATTTGCATTTTGTTAGATTAACAAACCATTTTGAAAATTGGAAGACAAACAAGGAAAGATATTCGGTTCCATTTCTAACGACAAATATTTGTTTAAACATTCTGTACAAGATACAATATAGTTGGTACTCATTGTCCTTTATATAATTCATACCTATAATGTATAAATTCTTCATAATATACAATGTCACCAGCCTCATAATCTGCATTCTACAGTGTCTCCAGCCTCATTATTTACTCTCTAAATTTTCTCCAGCCTCATTATTTACTCTTTACGGTGTCTCCAGCTTTATCATCTACACTCTACAGTGTATACAGACCTTATCATCTACAGTGTTTAAATTCCTTATCATCTACAGTGTTTCCAGCCTTTAATCTACAGTGACTCCAACCATCATAGTCTACAGTGTCTCCAACCATCATAGTCTACAGTGTCTCCAACCATCATAGTCTATAATCTCTCCAACCATCATAGTCTACAGTGTCTCCAACGACCACTGTCTCCAGTACTCTACAGTCTTTTCATTTACGCTCTTTTTCCGGTGTCTAGAATACTCGTCTTGCAAGCAAAGAAACTGAATCCCTTCAGGTTTATCAATCAAATCTCTCACCAGGAAGTGATATGCAAATGGTCTCTTTCATACGAGGATTGTCTTACAAGAATAATGCGATGTTAACTCAGTTAAGCCTTTGTGTGTTCTTACTGTCTTATTGACTTATGCGTCATGGAATTTTCGTTTCATTGTTACCTATTTTTCTTTTTCAGCTTTGATGTATTCTAAAAGGAAATCGTACTCAAAAAATTATCGTTCTCATTGATGAATGTAGATGTTAATTAAATTCCTGGAATCGTTCTTAGTAATATCGTATGTACGATAATATAATCTTTACAGTTTTCATGAATTCGCCTCATTTGTATTTTAAAAAACGATTTACATGAAATTTACATGAGTTAGACAAAATCAAAATTCGGAAATTGCAGTCCCCTATGCAATGCGTTAGGATCCATCTGATGAGACTCCCAAATGATTGGAGTAATACCAATTCTTTTTGGTGTAATGAGGAGCGGTGCAAACAGAGGAATAAATTGGTTGGTGTGACCTTCCTCGAGCTTCATATTTCCAGACTAATGAACTTCTCCGAAGGTCAAATTATTAAACCTAGACACCATATTTCAAGAAAGTAGATGTCCATTTTGATGAAGAATTACCATTGTATGTAAATATGGTTAGTAAAGTTAGGACAATATATAAGATACAGATAAATAAGTAAATTACGTGAATTTCATTATAACAAAAGTAACTAATATCTCAATATATTCTACACAATTTTTTGCTTTAAATTATACTTCAATTTCTCCATATGGATTCGATCTTTTGTTGCAAACTAAAGTTTATTAAATGTTAAAAAGGAAGTAAAAAATGTGCATCGCTCATTAAGTTGGCAGAAACTTTGCCTCTAGCTGTTAGATGGCAATTAGTTTTTTATGGCAAACTATTTTATATTACTTTTGAAAAGATTCAGTCGATCGTAATATTTGAATTATACTAATTATAAACTTTAATACTTTAAGGGACAATCAATTATTACCATTGTGTATTTCTGAACAAGATTATTGAAGAACTCATTAAGATCTTAATCATTATAATTGTATTGGTTAAAATTATTAATAATAACGAGTATGAATAGTTTTCAATTTTCATGAAATTTGAGAAATATGTTTTTTTTAACATAAAAGTCAAAAAAATGTGCACAAAAAGTATTAATACTACCATTATTTATTTAATATGAATATGATAGACATAGATTTTGTTCAAATAATTTGAATCATAAACATTTTTAACATAAAAAGGATTTATACTAATAATTATATAGATTACACTAAAATAAGCATACAATATATATGAATATTTAAATGTATGATCGATACAAAACTTTTGGCCAGACTTGTAATAAAAATATAAATAAATCTACAGTGTGACCCAAAAGATTTAATTTAGATTTTAGATTTATTGTTAACCTAATAAAATGGTGTGCGTCTTTGATATTTTTATTTTTGGCAACCATACACATGTAAATTTTAAAGTTTTTACTTCGAGTATTTTAGAAGTTGTGTCAGATAAGCTGAAGTGTGACCTGATTTTGACCCTCAAGAGTGCTGGCATCAACACCAAGGAAACCGTTAAACAACTCAAAATATGTCTCAAAACGCTTTACAATGTATGAATGAACAGGTATAAAGAAATCTCACACCAATATTTGATCGTCATCAATGAAAGAATCAAAGTAATGACGGTCAAGTTTATCTGAAAACGTTACAGAAAGAAGTCCGTCCTTCGCTTTCAAAATCAATGTGAACCAATTTCATTTTCATTCAAGTTTCAGCGCCACCCAAAACGGCAAATATAACTCGAAAGTGATGCAAAAACGAATTGTCATTTCTTCAGGGAACAAAACAATGTGTCCACCCTCTTGTTCTTGTTTACAATATGGTTCATCTTGGAAAGCGAAGTTTTGACTCGTTCTTACACCAATTTGTACTATTTGAATGCCGCCATTCGTTTTTCTTGGACCAAGTATGACTAAGAATTAAGTAGTGCAGTGCTCTGGTGGCTCAGTAACATCCCATGTTGAGAAAATAATCAAACCACTCATAGCCAATAATCAAACCACTAATAGCCAATAATTAAACCACTCATAGCCGATAATTAAACCACTCATAGCCGATTATTAAACCACTCATAGCCAATAATTAAACCACTCATAGCCAATAATTAAACCACTCATAGCCAATAATTAAACCACTCATAGCCAATAATTAAACCACTCATAGCCAATAATTAAACCACTCATAGCCAATAATTAAACCACTCATAGCCAATAATTAAACTACTCATTGCCAATAATTAAACCACTCATAGCCAATAATTAAACCACTCATAGCCAATAATTAAACCACTCATAGCCAATAATTAAACCACTCATAGCCGATAATTAAACCACTCATAGCCAATAATCAAACCACTAATAGCTAATAATTAAACCACTCATAGCCAATAATCAAACCACTAATAGCCAATAATTAAACCACTCATAGCCGATAATTAAACCACTCATAGCCAATAATCAAACCACTAATAGCTAATAATTAAACCACTCATAGCCAATAATCAAACCACTAATAGCCAATAATTAAACCACTCATAGCCGATAATTAAACCTCTCATAGCCAATAATTAAACCACTCATAGCCAATAATCAAACTAAAAGGCGGACATCTCGAAATTTGATAAGTTGCTTTGGTTCTTAATAAAATTTAAAATGAAAACATTTCCCTATTATCCTTCAAGTTTTATTTGAATTTAATTTAACTATGGGCAAGTCAGCTTGGGTCACCCTGTAATGCCCCGAAAAAATTTCAATTCAAATCAATAAAAATAGCAATCCATAAACAGAAACTCACTTTCCGAATTGTCGATTTCAGACTCCAGAGTTTCGACCCTCTGCTTCACCTCTTCGAGCTCTGCCGTCAGTTTCTTTATTTGTAGTTTTGAAGACTCGGATTCATTCTTGGAATAGGTGAGTTCAATGCGCAAACCTGGAGAAAATTAAATATCAATATAATGTTTTATATTTAAAATATTTTTTTTATATAATAATTATATAATGATAAGTTATGCATACAATCCAATAGACTACAATTTACTTGTATCAGTTAAAATCTCAAAATATAATTCTTTACTTCATCACATTGATTTAGAAATATTTGTTCTAGATGTATATTTAATTAACTCGCTATTGCAACATTTTTGTATAATAATTAAAATGTGATATACATATTATTTTCCATTCCAGTAACCTGTATGTGTGTTTAATAGTTTTGAAAATGAGAGAATCTAAGACACAATTCATTTAGTGACTTAATGTGTAATGAAGTAGTATATTAAATAATATACACAGGTGAAATGAGAATCTAAACACGCAATATAGGGGGCCTGTGTGTCTATATCTTCCCTATAAATCAAGTTCCCCAGCGTCTTTTTCGCTGTTGTTGGTTCCATTAACCGAGAAAATGAGTTGCATCGCCAAGAGTGGCTGAGGAGCTAAAAATGTGTGTTTTTGCAGTCTCTCTCAGAGTGTCATTAGCTAGGTTCACTCGGTCTGGAAACGTGTCGAGCATTACATTCCTTTATTTTGAAAGAGTCTGTTGGACCATTTCAACGATTTAATTAACTATGAAGGAAGGGTGAGCTTTCAAACATCTGTTTATTTGTTTCTTTTACTTATATACAGTAATTCTTTGAATTGAGTCTTATGCTATAGAAAAATTGATACTATTATCATCGCTTTGATAGAAATAATGTATAATATATCAGTATTTCATGAACAAATTCGTACAAACTAATAATTTAAGGATACAACTGACTAATAACTATTAGCATTGAAAAAAAAATTGCTTGAGTATATACTGTTTAAGAGAATATTCAATTTCAGCTAAACCAAAATGTTTAATTTATAGAATCCACTTCGAAATCATCATTAATACTATATGCCAACACCATTATCTCTTTTAACTTTATTTCATGTTAATATAAAGCAATTATCAAGTTGATAGCCCTTGCCCACGCCATTCCATGTGTTGCTGAATTAGTTAATTACGCAAGGAAGATTAACAAGTCCCTACATATACTGAATAAAGCGCACACCATTATGGTAATTAATTAGGAAATGTGCTTATATTCCATTGAACTTTGGACACTGTAATCAATTTGAAGCAACATATGTCCATTATTCAAATACGAATTAACCTAGACCATAGCATTTAATAATTATGCTAATGAAATACTATATATATTTATGGATACTAAATTTATCTAATTCAAATGTTAATAATTTACAAAAGAAGGGGAAAAAGAATAATGAATGCTAATTAGTATAGCAGGTACTAAATCATAGAATACAAGTAAAGTAAAGTTTAAAGAATTAAAGACAAGAATCGGAAACATATACGATATATCTCAATTAAAGTGAATAATTGAGCAAATTATGATAGAAGGTTCGTTTGTTCTTTTTCCACTACAAGTATAATATCTATTGACTGTACAACACAATATATTCTTGCTAGGAGTGTGTCGATAACGGTATGCATTTCCAATCACCAATTCTAATCGTCTGCAAAGTGAATAATACCATAGCTTGAAAGGCTTCGACTCTTGATATGCTGTTTGTTTATTTGAATACTATGGATGAATCGAAGATAGAAAAAGAAACTTTATAGTTTATAAGTATATTGTGAAATAAGAAGTTTACAAATTATTCATTTGTTTTAGTAAAAGTAATGTGCTATTTCAATATTTAAACTTGAACATCCAAATCATTTTAATTTACTTCGTCAGTTTTATAAGCTTTGAAATAATAATTGACAAAAGTAAACCCAAAGCAAGTAATTAGTTATAAAAATGTAATAAGATAGTAAAGGAAATATAATAGAATAATGTAGAGTATAAGAGTCTCCCGCGGAACAGATAGGAATTGCCTGATCTCCCTCAGAGATTCACCCTAAATTGTGTCCATTACTCATGTCCACCTAACCAACGAGGGGCACTTAGGTGGACTGTTACACTTACGAGACTATTCAGGAGAAGGAGATGTGAAGTCAGAAGGCGACCTTCTATTACTTTATCGATTGCAATTAGGTAAATTATCTACTGTGGAAGCTTTACATTCTTTGAGGGCTATTTAGGCATATATAGTGGCTATTTCTATAATGAATATGTGATAGATATATGACAAATATCAGATTGGTTTATAGCATTTAGTAAAATATAAATATATGATTGAAATTAAAAGACCTGTCAAAAACAGCACGAGAGAATGAAAATTACTACTCATATGTTTTCATTCTCTTCATCATAAATTCACCTCAGCTGATACATTAAAGCAACAGCTCACAGTAGGGAATTAATACTCCCACTACGTCCTTGGGGAAATGTTGAAGGTAAAACGCTGAACTCTTCACAGTACGAAGTGAATGATCTACTAATGGATGGAATATTGATAGCGTGGAATGATTTTTTAATTTGTCAAAAGGAACGGTGAAGATATTATAATTTAAAACTACTTTATATATATAGTTTTCATAAAATTAATGTTCATAAATATAGCGTGTCTAAAAATTCTAATATTTAAACAAACTTCTCAACCTAGCATTTTATTTTGCTGACAAAGTATCACTTTACGGCAATAGAACACAGAATATAAACAATATATTTGGCATGGAAACAACAAATAAACGATCGAATATCGAATGTTTGAAGATTTCTAGCTTATCAGAAATATTATTGGATGAGTCCTTAATTGCAGTTTATACCAATATCCAATAATTAGATAAATATTGTGAATCAACAAAATATCATACAGTGACTTCCAATAATGTGGCTATTGTCTCCATGTCTCATCATCAACTGTGTCTACAGGCCTCATCATCTAGTGTCTACTGGCCTCATCATTTACAGTGTCTACAGACCTCATAATTTACAGTGTCTACAGGCCTCATCATTTACAGTGTCTACAGGTCTCATCATCTACAGTGCCAACAGGTCTCATCATCTACAGTGTCTACAGGCCTCATCATCTACAGTGTACAGGCCTCATCATCTACAGTGTCTACAGGTCTCATCATCTACAGTGTCTACAGGCCTCATCATCTACAGTGCCAATAGGTCTCATCATCTACAGTGTACAAGCCTCATCATCTACAGTGTCTACAGGTCTCATCATCTACAGTGTCTACAGGCCTCATCATCTACAGTGTCTACAGCCCTCATCATCTACAATGTCTACAGGCCTCATCATTTACAGTCCTACAGGCCTCATCATCTACAGTGTCTACAGCCCTCATCATCTACAGTGTCTACAGGCCTCATCATATACTGTGTCTACAGGCCTCATCATCTACAGTGTCTACAGCCCTCATTATCTATGTACATTGTCTATAGGCCTCATCATCTACAGTGTCTACAGGCCTCATCATCTACAGTGTCTACAGGACTTATCATCATCTACAGTGTCTACAGGCCTCATCATCTACAGTGACTACAGGCCTCATCATCTACAGTGTCTACAGGCCTCATCATCTACAGTGTCTACAGGCCTCATCATCTACAGTGTCTACAGGACTTATCATCTACAGTGTCTACAGGCCTCATCATCTACAGTGTCTACAGGACTTATCATCATCTACAGTGTCTACAGGCCTCATCATCTACAGTGACTACAGGCCTCATCATCTACAGTGTCTACAGGCCTCATCATCTACAGTGTCTACAGGCCTCATCATCTACAGTGTCTACAGGACTTATCATCTACAGTGTCTACAGGCCTCATCATCTACAGTGTCTACAGACCTCACAATTTACAGTGTCTACAGGCCTCATCATTTACAGTGTCTACAGGTCTCATCATCTACAGTGCCAACAGGTCTCATCATCTACAGTGTCTACAGGCCACATCATCTACAGTGTACAGGCCTCATCATCTACAGTGTCTACAGGTCTCATCATCTACAGTGTCTACAGGCCTCATCATCTACAGTGCCAACAGGTCTCATCATCTACAGTGTACAAGCCTCATCATCTACAGTGTCTACAGGTCTCATCATCTACAGTGTCTACAGGCCTCATCATCTACAGTGTCTACAGCCCTCATCATCTACAATGTCTACAGGCCTCATCATTTACAGTCCTACAGGCCTCATCATCTACAGTGTCTACAGCCCTCATCATCTACAATGTCTACAGGCCTCATCATATACTGTGTCTACAGGCCTCATCATATACTGTGTCTACAGGCCTCATCATCTACAGTGTCTACAGCCCTCATTATCTATGTACATTGTCTATAGGCCTCATCATCTGGTGTCTACAGGCCTCATCATCGACAGTGTCTACAGGTCTCAACCTCTACAGTGTCTACAGGTCTCATCATCTACAGTGTCTACAGGCCTCATCATATACAGTGTCTACAGGCCTCATCATCTACAGTGTCTACAGGCCTCATCATCTACAGTGTCTACAGGTCTCATCATCTACAGTGTTTTCAGGTCTCATGATCTACAGTGTCTACAGGCCTCATCATTTACAGTGTCTACAGGCCTCATTATCTAATGTCCCGAGATCCTAACTACGAGTTTGTATCACTTTCAGTGATTCTCTCTATGATTTCATGTAATAAATGCCAAGGATTTCAGCCGTCAAACGGATTGAATCGGTTTCCGTTAATAATTAATGGAAAAGCAAAACCCTATTGAATTGTCTATTTCGACAGATGAAGAGTATATAGGAGATCACTTAATTGTATGCCAAATAAGAATAGATACATCAAAATCAATATAATTGTAATGAATAACGATTGAAAATTCAAAGAAATTTGAATCTAAGATATTAAAGTTTTAGAAAATATGTTTTATATAAATGTAATGATGAAATATTTCACAAGTGACAAACTCAAGAAATATTTGGTTATCAAGAAATCGTGTTTTCGACTTTAATGTATATAGTTAAGTTTTGTTTATTCAAACTAATTCTCATTGTAAATCTATAATTGGTACTTGACCGCAACACCTACATCATTGTGTGAAAAAATAAGTTATTTTTGCCTGTTTCTGAAAAATTAGCACCAAAAAAAATACTGTTGAACAAAATGAATTTCGAAAGAAAGTCAGAATAATCAATGCAAAAATAAAATATAAATTATACAGAAACAGACAAACGGATTTTTCTTTCACAAAGAAATTATGTTTTTAATATAAGCAAAAGGACACAAATATTAACTTCCTAATTAATAATGGCTTCCTTTAAAGTATGTCCTAAATTACACCCTAACAATATGAGAGTCCTTGTAATTAAGCCCTCTGGATATAAACATTGTTCTGAATTTCCTCCCTACGGAGTGAACCTAATTTCCGAGACAAAGAATGGAGAAGATTTTTTATTTTTTATATTCGCAGAGAGGCTTCTCACTCTACTTCAACAAACTTTGTGAATAGTAAGTAGAGGGATAGACAAACAGTTGCTACTCAATAATGATTCGGCAGAGGCAATCTACTAGAACTTTTCTGTTATAGTTTTTGACTTTTTTTATGATACATAAGCATGGATAATACAAGTATATTAGTGACGCATTGCTTATAAAAATAATTTATGATGAAAGTTTGTAAATCTAAATTACAGGTAAATCGCGAAAGCAGATCTTCCTATGGAATCACGTTGAAAATTTGAAACTTAGAGTATTGGAACTGCTTAGAAATCAAGGTATAGGAATGTTGTATCGTGAAATGAATATTGCAATAACTCATGTCATAGGAGCTATCGGCTAGTTTTTCTACTATAATATTCAAATGTAATTCTATTTCTTTTTGAAAGCTGAAATGTATTGAACAGCATGATGTAAATAAATACATGGATATTTAATTCCATTAAAAATAGATAAAATTGAATAAAGTTGTTATTTTTTTCGTTCAAACATCATTCAAGAAAAACTCTTTTAAACTGAATTAATTCAGTGGAAGTAAATTGTATGTCAAGAAATTCATTCATAGCTGCCAGTCCGTCATTAAAAAAAAACATTCCTAAGAATTTCTGTCCTTTTCATAATTCTTAAAACTTATTGAGAGGGGAATTTTAATAGCAAAGAAAGACTTTCTTGAAGCAACTCAAGGAATGCTACATTAAGTCAATATAAAAGATATCTTCTTTACTCACTGTCAATAGTAGTCTGCTTCTTCTCAACATCCTTAGTTATCTGATCCACCTGTATCTCCATCTCCATCTGGCGGCGGTGTTTGTCTCTAACGATGTCCTCGAACTCATCGTTCTGCTGCTTGAGTAGGAGCAACTCCATCTGAACCTTATCGTACTTTCGCTTACTCTCGTCCAACTCGTTTTCATAATCATCTGATTTCTGTTTCTCCTCTTCATCAGTCTTACTCTGCTCCTCTTGTTTTCTCTTTTCCTCCTCTTCCTTTCTATTCACCTCCTGTTCAATCTTACACTTCAATTCCTCTCTTTCGCTTTTGAATTTCTCTTCTCGTTCTTGAAGTATTTTCTCTGTTTCTTCTTTGGTCTTTTGTATCTCGAGTTGTTTCTGGTTGAGGGCGGATTTCAACTTAGCCAACTGCTCTGTGTACTTGGCTTCGAGGGACGCTAACTCTTTCCTGAAAAATAAAAGTGAAAACGTTGGAAGTTATCAAATATTTATGTTTTGAAAATAAAAATTAATATTAACATTCATTGAGTTTCATCAAATAACTCATAGCTATAAAGAGAAAATTTTATTTTAATTTCTGTAATTTTCACAAATGTACTTAGTCAACAACATTTTGAAATAACCATCTCTATAATTAAAAATAAATATATAAAAAAAAAGTAATAAAAAATTTCCTTCTCTATGATAGAAATACGAAATTGCATTAAAAATCAAAAAATTAACTTCAGTAGTACCCAATTTAAAATAAACATCAATTCAAATTAAGAAGCTTTCATTATGAAATGAACTCTTGAAGAAATATTCTGCTTTAAATATCACGAAAGTGTTCCTAGAAGAATAAACCATTATTGAGGAATTTAATAGCAATCTATACTCATATGAAAACCATAATATTTTACCTCTATATCAACAAATGTAAGTCATTAAAAAAACATACTTGATCGATTTTTTTATGTAATTTAATATTATATAAACTGATTATTGGTGCAATGATTGATACGTAAAATTAAACTTTTAATTAATGGAATATTATTTCTTTCTATAAATAATGAGAAAAAATGACATAAACAAGAGGTAAAAATAACACATATTGATTAGTTATCATTGAAAAATCATTCTTACTCGTGAATTTCGGTTGGTATAGAATCTGGCTTGGTAGATATTTCACTGGCATCGATATCGAATGCATTAGTAAGTTCATAAGATTTTTTGTTAGTATTTTCATTGATTTCTTCAAGGCTATGAGATTTACACTGAAAGGTATCGTCTGAGCTTTTCACTCTAGATTTATTTGAAGGTAGATTACAATCAGCTGTGTTGACCTGCTCATCTGGTTGGGATTTATTTACATTCACTCTAATTTCAGCGACAGTTATGGATCGCTCTAACTTTTTAGGAATAATTTTTTGAGGAGATGTTCTGGATGTTGTAGAAGAAGAACTCGGTTCTATATTTTTCGATGGATGTGAAGGAGATTGTTTCTCGCCTTCTTTCTTTCGCAGAAACATGCTTACTTCCTTCAGATTGTTCTGTTTATTTTGATATTCAGTATTTGTTTTTGGATAACTTCGAGATAATCTCTTTCTACATTCAGATTGTTCAGTAGGATACTCTTCAAAACTGTTGCGTTTGATGTTGAGATTTTTAGTTTCTGCAGTAAATTTTCGTATATCTTCGTAAAGTTTCTGTCTTCGAAGAGATGAAAGAGATCTTCTACGAGGAGAGGTTGAGGATCTTCCTTCGCGTTTTCTACCTCTATCAAAATTCAATTCCATATGTCCTTTCACAGTACAGTCTGCTGGGATAATATCATTATTTTGTTCATTCGAAGTAATTTCACTTTCTGGTTCTATGCTCAGTCTTTTAGGACTCTCTGTTGGTTCTCGAGAGCAAGAATTCGATCGTAGGGGAATCTGAAAAACTGCATGAGTTGGCTCTACGAAAGATGAACTGTTTTCTGAAGTGCTATTGGCCTCTTGTTCATTGCTTTTCTCGGACATCATTTTGCTATCCTTTGGAATGTGTTCTATAGTGGACGTTAAATTTGCTTTAAACTCATTTAGTCTGGGAATGAGCTCTAAGCGGTGTTCGGTGACTTCGGGCTCTCTGACTTCAGAGACATCTTCTTCTTCCTTTTCATCAAAATTTTTTTCTGTTTCATCAACCATTTGTGATCCTAATACAAAGCAATGGCTTGTGCCATATACTTCTTTCTTGCTACCTTTCTCTAATGCTTCTGGACTATTTTCTTTTAATTCATTGGTGGAATCACAGTAGGCTGCCTGGTATTGATCCATCGATTCTTCAGGAACGATGGTCAGTGCTTTGCTCGACTCACGCAGTAACGAATTTAGTACATCCACATTGTCCATAGCTCTCAGAATATCGTTATTTCTTGATTTAGGGGCATTTGAGGGCTCTGGGTGACTTTCTGGTATAGATTCCAAAGAGTTTACTGATGAAAGAGAGTTCCTTGTTTTATTCACGCCATTGAAGACTTTTCCAGAGTGGGGTGGCTCTAGTGAGCAAACATTAGAATTTTCACTTTCACTGGTCTTATCGCTCATGTCTGAAATTTGAAGATTTGATTGTACAACGTGAGATGGTACTTTGGGTGTTATTTGTTTAATGTGATGTGATTTTTGTGTTATATTAGGAGATGAATTCGGGTTAGTTTTAATGTTCGTTCGATGTACTTTTCTCGTAGGCGTAGGAGAAGTGCCCATCTTCACAGTTGTACCCAATCGAGGAGTTGGAGGAGTTTTTCTACCAGAATGTGGATGGGAGTGTAACGACAAACTGGATAAACTGGAAGTAGATGAAGATGGGGTAGACAACATAGAGTTCCCGTCATTATGGTTTGATATTGAAGATACATCACACAGGGAATTGTTAAATATGCTGCTACTTACCGAAGTGTCATCTTCGTCATGACTTGTGGGTTTGGTGATTTTGATGTGAGTTCTTGGACTTGCCGGCGGCTTAGAATAATTACCATTAGTGTGTTCGTGTGTGTAATTAGGTATTCCTTGTACATGGTGTCCATTCGATAATCCTTCTCCTTCCTTATTTGATTCTGAATTTTGTTTTTCTCCACTACATTCAGTGGCGATGGAAGGAATCGAAGCTTTTGAAGATGAATTGGTAATACATTGTCCAGAAAATGATTTCGATTTACTCGTTAGATTTTCGCTAATTGTTGTACTATTTGATTCTCCTGTATAACTGCCTAAGCTCTCTGCGTCGCCATTGGTTAAATTTGTTGAGCTTGAATCTTCATTTTGTTTCTTATCATCCTCTTTCCTTCTTTTTTTATCTCTGCGACTTCTCCTGTGTTTATCACTTCGTTTTATATTTTGGTCATGCGGAGCCTTGCTCTTAGCCTTCAGGAAACCGAACATTGTAACTTAAAAGTGAGTGTTAAAATAGACCAGCAGTGTTAACAGACAGAGTTAGATTGTGATCATTGAAGTGTTAGAAAGATAGACTGAAAGAGAAGAAAATTTTAAACATTTTTACAGCGAAATAAACAAAATCGGATGATTTTGATCTATATACATACATACATTAATTATTGAAGAAAGTAATTATTATTTATATTACAATGAACATTTATATACAAATTAAACAGAATGTACAAATAAATGAAAATCATCGTAAAGCACCATTTATGTTCACTGCACTTCAATACATTAAATCATTAGTATTTCCCCATATCTCAATTATTGTTTACATAAGAACAATTAACAGTATATATGTATTAGACAGAACACCGAGTGATTTTACATTATTATATTGACATTGAAATAGTTTAGTATAGAGTTACCAAGTACTGTTATTATTAGCAACAAAATTAAAAACATCCACATTTTAATCTGGGAAATACAGTGAAGAAAATGTTTTCTGCATATTTAAACACTAATAGTAACATAACTGAATATATGGACTTTCAACTAGTGGAAATTATTACTGTTTCATATTAGTAATTAAATCTTGTAAAATAGGATATTATTCACTGAACTGTTCATCACATTTTCATTTTTAGTACACAATGTGTTTCAAGAATGACGTGAGCACCACCCGCTGTTACGTTCATTGATAGCCAATAAACACTGTGAGGCTGAACATGCCAAGCAACACTGAATGAGTAAATTGGCAGACGCTTCTCTATCTCATGTGAAATAGACAACACTCGCCAACTTTGTGCTGTCTCTAATGTGTGAAGATACACACTAGTAACAGTACACACTACTCTGTGACGTGTGTGTTTAATGAAGATACACACCTGTAACTGTACACACTAATATGCAACATGTCACCTGTTTAAGATGTTTTAGTGTAATTCTACACACTATTCTGCCACGTATTTTCAATTTACTCTACTCACTAAAGTATACTCTGAACTAAGTAATTAAGAGCAGATTCCTATACTAGTCACTAGTTTTTAAATCCAATACTTCAAGGATTTATCGCGAGCAGAGAGAAAGGGCATAGTTAATAAGAGCATTTTTGCTCATTTCACAAACAAATAAAGTCTGTGAGGCTAAATGTAAACACTGTTCAGTAAACATAATTTGGTACGCAAGAAAGCCTGTAATCGAACAAAAGAGACTTCGCATCTCTAGTTAGGGGATGATGGCTGGGACAGTCACTTTGTATAGATGTCGTAGAAATTTCTTTATATTCCAGCGGAAAGTTAAAAAATATTGAGTTTTGATATCAATTCTAGTTTCATGATTTTATTTCAGTTTTGATTCTTTCTTTACTTCAAACGTTAACTTTATTTTAAGATTTGAAGTGCATTAGAATTGAATATGATTTGTCATGAATTCGAATGACATAGTTTTACAAAGTAATAATAAGACATGTGGATGTAAAAAAAATGTTAGTCAGCATAAAACATTTTGGAATTATTTATCGACAATTTATGAATAAATATAATTAAATGTTGAATAAGCTTTTAAGCACAATTGAACTCCTATGATCTTATCTCTTTTTTTATAAATAAGAAGTCCAATTATAACATTAATAATATAACAGTATTACTTTGCGATATCAATGTCTCGATAATAAAATATATATCACAAACCATTAATTAATAAATATCATTTTATTTTATTCAAATCGTAATATGCTTAATCGAATGAGAACCAATTAAAATGATATTCCAATAATTAGATTCTCTTAAATGTTACGTGTATGATATAAGTCAATCTAATTCAATTAGTAATCAAAATATTATAATTTGAAAAAGTATCAAATTTCATGAAAATTTATACCTAGAAGCATATTTAACTTTAAAATAGAATAACAGTTACTATAACTATTGAAATTCTATATTATCTTTTGCTAGAAGAAAAATGTATTTATTTACAATTCTCTGGCTTCTATGCCTGCACGTAGGTGTCATTCTATCACCTATTTATAGCGGTCGGATGTTACAGGTAAATATACACAGTTTATGGACCATAGCCAGAGCCAGCTTGCAACTATTAAATAAATTGTAATGCGTATCTGACATTACAGAGATAGAAAACAGTCTATTTTTAAACCCCTCCTGACGTCATTGCACACTAAATATTTTCTATAAAGAGGAAAAGAAAATAGTGTTTTTAGGGGGTACTTTGGTAGATAGAAATGTTAGAAGGGAAGAACAAGGAAAGGACTACTTAATTATATTTAATATTTGGATGATTAAAATAATAATTGATTAGCAAAAAAAAAATTGGGATAATTTAAGGTAAGTTATAATTAATTAGGTACACAATAATTATGTTTTCTAATATTTTGATGTCAAATCATGAATTAATTGTCAAGGATATAATACCACACAAATTTAATACGAAAATTCTTACTGAAAAATTGAGTAAACAATTATATTATTAATGGTGAAATTTGAATTAAAAAGTTCACCCAAAGATACCGAAGTACATAATTCGCTATAAAATGTGAAATACATAGGAGAGAGAAGATATGTTTTTTCTACTATGATAGAAATAATATAATATTGATATTCTATATTAACCAATTTTCTAAACAAATGAAATAAAATAAATTAATTTTTCCCAATTATAATTAGATTCTCATAGGGTAAGTTACGAATTATTGGTCAGTTTCACATATCAGTCATATAAGAGAATTAATACAATATAATAATAAAAATTAAATAATTACTATATCAACTTCTCTTATATGACCGAAGATGTGGAACCGACCGATAATTCGTAACTTTATCTAATTCACAGCTCGGTAAGAAAAGAAGGCGTATTCTTTAGATTTCATTATCTCGTCTATGCGTGGGTGTGGTTTGATAGACTGTATTTAATGACAGAGTAATTCCATTGCAAT
Organism: Caprella mutica; assembly: GCA_947561585.1. Taxonomy (NCBI): domain Eukaryota; kingdom Metazoa; phylum Arthropoda; class Malacostraca; order Amphipoda; family Caprellidae; genus Caprella; species Caprella mutica. Next base: position 121,597 of record CANNZV010000409.1, on the reverse strand, counting down.
TAAATTAGATGGAATTTTCAGATCCCCATTGATATAATAGCATTAACACTCCTAATTATTCTGAATAAACATTAGTGAAAAAAGTGAAGAGAAAATGTAGAGACAGTGAAATGAGTAGTTAATATATAGTAAGAATGGAAAAACTTGTAAACAAATTGGATAATACTCATTTAGGGTGATTGAAGTGTCTATTGTAAATGAATTTGAATAATTCTATAGTCTGTTTTGAATTAAATTATTAAATTAAATCATATTTAATTTAAATAATTAAGATGTAATCTTTCTATGTATGCATTCAAAATAAAATTAGATTATACTATTATATATATATATTCAAGTGATATATAATATTGCTAGATAAAATGAAATTTATGATGTGACACATGATTTGAAATATAACTCTCTAATAATACATGTGCAGTTTAATAGTGATAAGAGTATTTTTCCACTTTAAAAGTCGTAACTCACCTCAACATATCTTTGAGTTTCTCTTCATTCTGTTCGTTATTATTGGCATCCTTTAGAGCACTCTCATACTGGGATATAATTCTCCCAGCCACTATCACTCCGTCCGAAGGTTTGGTCGATGGTGAACTATCCTCTTTGCCGCAATTGGAGGTTGGGTAAAGTTTTTGTTGTTGTGACTCTTGACTGAGTGGCCAAATTAAAACTTCTTTGGCTTGATTCCCCATCAGGACAATGGACTTACAATCATCCTTTTTATGGTCTAACTTTTGATCTTGGTCTGCAGTTTCTGTCGAGGAGACCAATGTATCCTGAGGATCACTGATTTTATTAGCCTCTATGTTGGTGGTAATAAGATTGGACTGAGCTTCAACTTTGGAAAACTCTTTCAGGTCTCCCAAAACATTTTCATTTTGAGGTAATTCTTTCTTTAGATTAATATTCTCACTCGACATTGAAGAAACCGTAGAATCATTTTGATTACTACATATGATTTCATTTGACATCTTGGTATCATCATTCTGTAACATTGCATTTTCATCTTTCTCTGATTTTTTTAGTTTACTCCCTGCAGTTTTGTCATTGGATGGAAGATCAGTGCCTTGCAACTCTGAGTGCTCTATTTCTGAGTCTGTATTAGAGGCAGCGGCACGATTTTTTTGTTGAATCTGGAGGGCTTTCGACAAAATTGATTTAGCAATCTCAAGCTTATTTGGCTTCGAAGTCTCATTTGTTACTTTCAACTCCTTCAGCTCCTTTCGTGGGATATCAAGCATTTTACTTTTCGGTGAGCAAGCTTCATTTCCATTTTCAATAAGGAGTTTTTCTACTTGCAGTACTTCTTCAGAAACTGAGTTGGGATTACTAAGATCGGCACATTTGAATGATCCATCTTGAATTGGTTGTGCTGAGGACGCTTTTTCTTGTATAGATTGCACAGGAGACACTTTTACTTGTATTTGTTGATTAGAGGACGTTTTTTCCTGTATCTGTTGAATAGGAGAAGGTTTTTCTTGTATCGGTTGCGCTGGTGACACTTTTTCTTGTATCGGTTGGGCTGTAGACGCATTTTCTTGTATCGGTTGGGCTGTAGACGCATTTTCTTGTATCGGTTGGGCAGGAGACGCTTTTACTTGTATCGGTTGGTCAGGAGACGCTTTTACTTGTATCGGTTGGGCTGGAGACACATTTTCTTGTATCGGTTGGGTAGGAGACGCTTTTACTTGTATCGGTTGGGCAGGAGACGCTTTTACTTGTATCGGTTGGGCAGGAGACGCTTTTACTTGTATCGGTTGGGCTGGAAACGCTTTTACTTGTATCGGTTGGGCTGGAGACGCAATTTCTTGTATTGGTTGGGCAGGAGACGCTTTTACTTGTATCGGTTGGGCTGGAGACGCTGTTACTTGTATCAGTTGGGCTGGAGACGCATTTTCTTGTATCGATTGGGCAGGAGACGCTTTTGCTTGTATCGGTTTGGCTGGAGACGCTTTTAATTGTATCAGTTGGGCAGGAGTCACGTTTTCCTGTGTTGTTTTCTTAGTGATAATTGCAGTAGGTTTCGAAATGCATTTCGTATTTTGTTTGGCACTTGATGGTTGTGATTTTCGAGTTGGCGGAACTGGTTTACTAGGTGCAGTTTTTCCAGTGTTCACTGGGGATGAAGTATTCACCATTGTGAACCGGTCGTTTCTACAATCTTTCCTTTATCCTAAACAATAATTTTTGAACAATGAAAAAATATATTCTTATAAATTTATCACTAATTCAGTCTTAAAATGTTGAAGATATCTTTAACTCTGAAAAAATTGTTTTATATAATTTACGTTGTCAGGGATAAATGCATTTACTTCTATATCTATTCCTTATTGGAATCAACAAATGACAATGAAAATGAAAACATATTAAACTAAACAAAGAATATGAGTTTAAAGTGTTGCATTAATTAATTACAGATGTTACATCTTCTTTAGAATAAATAGACTTGGCAATGGATATAACTCGCATATCAAATGATATTAATATATATTGCTCTTACATTGTAAAGTGATTACTGTATTAAATATAAACGCCTCAGGCAACAAAACAGTACTTTGGTCATAGTTACCAATGTGCATTTTGTATATTGTATATACATATATTCTTTCATTTCCATTGTATTGGGATAATTCCTTTAAAATTTCAAATATGAAAGTGATAAGATATTATCATTAACATAAGGAAGATTAATTAATTACAAGTAAAAATATTTAAATTTTTATGATTTCTTTTTTGAACTCTTGAACTCGTTCATAAATAGTTAAGAGACTATCTAAATCTTCTTCCTGACTATTGAATTTCATGGTCTATCTCGAATGACACAAATCATTTAAATCTCAGATGCATTAACTAATAGTGTGAAATAAAGTGAATTGCTCGTAGTAGCACTTTTTATTAAATCTATTTACGTGACTCTTAAGATTGCACGGCTAACATTAAATGAATAATGATACCCTTATATAATAAGGGAATATTGCATATATTTGAATGGCAGCGGCCAAAATGAAAGGAGAAATTATGAATGAGCATTTTATATACAAAGTGTTTTTGCTATCGTAAAATAAGAATTTTAAATTAGTTTCGTTTATATTCATTTTTAATGTATAATTCAATAGATTTTTTTTCTCAATATTCAGCACATTTTTCATGGTAATATATACATACTAAAATAGACATGGCAGAAATCGTCTGAAAATATTTTTCATGAAATAATTATTGGAACAAGAATTACTCTCAAATTGATTTACAATGCATTACGTATTAATTCTATTTACGTATATAGTTTATATTAAATAAAGTTTCTTCAGAATAGAAGATCAATCAGAAGATCTTCTTGTTTCAGTACAAGAGGGACAAGCACACAACTTAGCAGTCAGTCTCCATCAGTGCCCTCATTAGTTTGTATCTGGGCAAAGACCTCAATCTGAGACAGACAAGATAAACAAACCCCAAATGTGAAGCCTTAAGATAATCCCCATATAAAGCCCTTAGAATTAGGCACAATGGGTCAAGGGCTTGGCACCCATTTCGCTATACCCTATCGATGTAATTACTGTTATATTTATACTATTATATATCATTATATGCTATTAATATCTTCACCGGATGTGAGTGAACTTTTCAAGGTGGTTATTTTGGGTCATAAAATAGTAATTATTATTTTGTTGAACATACTCTAATTATTGCAGATTGATTAATAGGAGAAATTCTTTAATAATGTACAATTCATCCTCAATTTTGATTGATATTATTTAACGAAATAACTTCAATAATTTCCAAATCTATGTCTATAAAAGAATAATTATTTTATTAGTTAAAAGCTAGTGGCAATATGTACTGATTTATATTGAAATTATTTTTAGTAAAATCACACAAATTATTAATTACCGAAAACTATTTATTCAATTGTTTGCTTATCCTTATAGCAGAAATACAAGAATTTATAAAATAAAATATTTTAAAAAAATTATCTTGATATGTGTTGATTTTGATATTGTATAGTTAAATAAATTACTTATAACGAACACATATTCAGTTTGTATTTAATAATTTAATAAATTAATAAACATTTGCAATCAAATTTTATGCTTTTTAATATATTATTAAAATAATTCCTCTTCATATACATATACTAATTTAAACTACTATGAGAAACTTTGTACTGATTTCAAATTAAATAAATATAAAATGTGAAATAATAATGTTATTGAGAATCATCACTGCAAATATTATTGCAACTTTAATAAACATTTTATATTAAATTTACAATAATTTACAATAATTGAAAATTATATTTAATAGTCTCTATGCGTTATATATTTGAAAAAAATTCTGCAGCTGACATTACCCAAGATAAATAAAAATTAATTATATAATTAATAAGTCTGCATTTGTCTTTCTGTTGGAAAGTAAAGGCAATTTATTGTGGAGAAAGTTAGAACATAAGTCTACGGAGAATGCTTCCAGTATTATACTAACTGTGAGGAAATAAAATTATTGAATTGATTATCTACCTAATAAAAGTATTGAATTATTGAATTGAATTTATTGCATTCCTATTACAATATCTTTATGATAAGAACCTTTTGATAAGTAAGTATTTAGATATTCGTTATAAAAGAAAATGTAACATATAATCAATAATCATCATGCATTTATAGTCATTGTAATTATGATCATTCATTAAATGATAAATCACTGAATTGAAAAACTATGCACACTAAAATAATTCACTTAACACCATAAATAATATTAAGATACAAATCTCTTCCGGATATACAATTCTGTTTCAATATAAATAATGATAGTTCTATCGGTTCACTTATAAACACTATACTATCTGTATTATCATTTATCACTGGTTACAACCGCCTTACTGTACGGCAGTCGCGGTTACATTAAAGCGTTTCATTGTGCTGCTCTACTAGTTACATCTTGCCAAGGCTGTGTATCTAGCACGTGAGAAAGTGTAATGCGTGATACAGTTTGCCACTCGGCAGGGGCAGGTTTGAGAACAGACGCAGTTATACAGTGAAAGTTTTGGCAGGAATATAAGGGGCGTAGTGTACTGTTAAATAGGTTATTAAGTATTGATTAAATGCTTGCCATAGAAAAAGTGAACGGTATTTAATATTGTTTAAATTGGGGTAGTGGGGATAGTAATTAATGATTTAAAATAGTAATTTGAAGTGAATATTATAAAACAAGTTATATTGTTTCAATCAATACATATCGTTTATCTTTACAAGTAACAAGTTCCTCTTATTAATAAAATTATTTTTGTTTAATTTATATTTTATAGGAATTATTACATAGTTAATTAAATTTCTAATGCTAAACGGTTATAATATTTAGAATACAAATTATCAATTACTTCATCTTTTTAGTTGGATAACATTTGTACATTTAAACTTTAAAATAAATTTAGAAAGCAATTACAGACTCGTAATAGAACTTTATTTAAATATAGGTTTTAAACGTATATATGTATAATGTAAACACATATATTGCTAACATAATATACTCATGCGAATTAAAATGTATGTTTTTACCAAGTAAATCTTATTTATAACACTATGTGGTTTTAAATTTTACCTAATTTCTAGGTATTTTGAAATTCTCTGAATAATAGGTTAGGTGGTATAGCTGGTATAGCTGGTAGGTATAACTGGTAGATATAGCAGGTAGGTATAGCAGGTAGGTATAGCAGGTAGGTATAGCTGGTAAGTAAATCTGGTAGGTATCTCTGGTAGGTATAGCTGGTAGGTATAGTAGATAGGTATAGCTGGTAGGTATACCTGGTAGGTAAAGCAGGTAGATATAGTGAGTAGGTATATCTTGTAGGTATAGCAGGTAGATACCTGGTAGGTATAACTGGTAGTTATAGCTGTTAGGTATAACTGGTAGGTATAGCCGGTAGGTATAGCTGGTAGATATAGCTGGTAGATATATCTGCTAGGTATATCTAGTAGGTATGTTGTGACTCTCATCTCCTGCCAGACAGACACATTTCTCCTGTAATCTGTCAGGTCTGCTTTATCTCTGCTTTTGCTGACATAAATCTCGGCATCCAGCAGGCATTCACGTCATGGCATTCTGTTGGTCATGACATCCAGCCTGTCAGCTCATGACCTCCTTCGGGCATATTTTGTAGGGGAGAACTGAAAGTTTATTTTGGGTATTTTTCTATAAGATATTTTTTGTTGAGAATACAGTGTAAATAATTGATGCTCTTTCGTAAGTTCATATAAAATAAAACAGTTTGTCACCAAATCGATATAACTTGCAAAGAATGTAATTTTTTGTCAGACAACCTACTTTGTACATATATGATTGATTATTTTGAGATATATATTCATAGGTATATTCACTCAAAGAATACCCTATAAAATTCTCTTTGCCAAGGAGTCCTTGGTCGTGCCTCCTAATAGAATTATGTTCTCGTAAGTCCCACTAAATAATGGTCTCAATGATAAAGATAGTTAACAAATTCTAAACTTCTCAAATTGAATTAATTTCTCATAGCGCTGGAGTAGAAGTTTTTATAGCTGTAATATTCGCAGAAAGACCTAATATTCTGAACTGTTTTCACAAAGTTATATTGGGTAACGGTCCAACTTCTGACATTTGCCTGAAGAATAATTATATTAATGGTGCCATTAATACGGAAGCGATGAATCCACGGAAAGGATTTGCTCGTCAAATGGAAAATTATGAAATTGATAGCAGTTATTTGACGTCAATTTTTTTTATAGATAATTAACACACCTTATTAATCTCATTTAATTACTAATGGGTAGCCTATGTCATCACACTATTTACTGCTGAAATATGGTTACCTTTCGCATCAGGGAAACTTAAAAGTCTTTCATAGCTTCTTATAAATACTTCAAACGCCTCTGGGTAAAGTTATAGCATCGCCTCTGACACTCTCTAAAGTAAAGAAAACTTCAGACATTAGAGGTTAGGAGAGGCAGGCAGATAAGCACCACCACCTCGTATCAACTTATTTATTGCGCTAAAGGGAACAAAAATATAGAAGCTAAAGAATAAATATGAACAAGTTTCACACATAAATACAAAGAATTTTGTTTTTTACATGAATCAGATACAGGTAAAGCTCGTACAACGGACAGTACATGTACCGGAAAAGTGAACACTATTTGGATCAATGAACACTATGGGTGACTGAGGTTTTACTTCAAATGGGGATTTAAGATTTGCAAGTTTTATTTAACAGAATTTCGAAGAAACTCTAATGATGGTAAACAATCTCAGACTATTATTAAATGAAATTAAATGAAGTTTATATAATATTTAAATAACTTACTTATATAAATGTACGAAAAAATAAGTTAGGTATAACTGTATCTATTCTATAATATAGAATAGTTACACCTCTTTTTATTTTCTATAGAGCTTTTCTAATCAAAGAAAATGTATAGGGAAAGGGTAACAAAATCAAAATACTGAACTGAAAATCTGAGAAAACAATATATTAAAGTGTCGATTTTAATTTTGTAAATTATAATACCTCTGAATATAATAAATGATTGACTAGATACTTGATAAATGAATAATTTATTTGTAATACCATATATTTTAAAGAGGTTGTTGTATCAAGCTGCATGTCCGGTAGAACGGACAATTATCGTCTTATATAGATCGTCTACTGCACGAGCTTTACCTGTACATTTAATGAAGCTTTACCTGTACATTTAATGAAGCTTTACCTGTACATTTAATGAAGCTTTACCTGTACATTTAATGAAGCTTTACCTGTACATTTAATGAAAAATTAAATGTACAAATTTGGAATATCATCATACAATGTTCCCTCTTTTTCTCTTAGCAAATTATGTCAACAATTTCTATTCATAAATGTTAATTTCCATTCATTTAATTCAGGCATATAATCTATACCTACTACATATAGTTAGAGAACAGCTTTTCCATGTGTCCCACAGTATGTATGTACTATATAGAACTATGATTAGTTGCTATTCGTTTCACTAGGTCTGAATGATAAATATTGCAAAAGAATAGCTGTTTATTTGTAGCAGTTACTTGGCTACAGGTCAAACTTCTATTAATAATTTAAAAAATCATTGTTTTGAAATGCAAGATCCATATATATTTTTATATATAATTTTGATATTTCAGTTAATTTCAATACTTACTTTCAATGTACTGTAATAGTATATAACTTGAGAATAATTAGATTAGCTCATAATGGCCATTTGCGATACATATTTTAATATAGTTTATACTTTCCCAATTTACATTAACAATAGGATATAAAATGTTAATTTCATTTATTGCAGAATCAATTGGAATATAGATTAAATTTTAATAAATTGAATTTATATTTCTTTCTTACATTGTCATCATTAGTTATAATTATGATAAAATGTCTTAACACTTTATGCTATGTAGATATCGAAGTTCACTTCTTCATTAAGTTAATCAAAGTAAGCCATTCCCTGTGGAGAAATCTTAATGCCTTGTTATAGTCATTAGAGGCGAACAAGAGGAAAGAACTCCCTTGGTAATGCAAACTGTTATGAGTCTGCAGCAAGAGATGAAAAAATGTTTGACAATTACGTTTGATGATCCGAAACAGTGTTTTGAATTAACACAAAGAGAGCTAATGATGAGGTGCATAACATTTGAATTAACACAAAGAGAGCTAATGATGAGGTGCATAACATTTGATTTAACACAAAGAGAGCTAATGATGAGGTGCATAACATTTGAATTAACACAAAAAGAGCTAATGATGAGGTGCATAACATTTGAATTAACACAAAAAGAGCTAATGATGAGGTGCATAACATTTGAATTAACACAAAGAGAGCTAATGATGAGGTGCATAACATTTGAATAAATACAGATAGAATTTATGAAGAGATGCATGACAAATGGAGATTTAACTCTATTAAATTGAATGTTTATGTTTCAAATAAATTCATTACATACCTATAACATAATAGTTGCTGTCTAACATATAACATTTGCTAATGGATGTTGAGTTAATTCCTCCACTGCATTAATAGACATGCATGTCATTGAAAGGAAAAGAATAAATGTTTTCTTGGAAAAATTACAGAATAAATGTAAATGTCAGCTTGTAAAGAAAAATTCATTTAACATGAACTTTATATTCTGTTCATATTTACATGAGGGACAATGGAAAACAAGAAATCCATTTAATAGATAATAGATAGAATATTAGATGATACTTTATGAACTATCTGAGGAAAGCACGAGTTGTGTTCATATAGTTGTGATTACCGAATTTAATATATTTTTTGGCATGCTATTACTAAATTATTTTTCAATAGAAAATAATGTTTATTGAAATTATATATTATAATTGTATTATACAATATATAATAATATAATTCGATGTACACAAAATAGTAAAATTTTATAAATAATCACATTCAAATTATTTTTCATACATGTTAAGAAATATATTCTGAATTTTGTAACTTCAATATATTAAGAAAGTAATGTTGTACATCTGTGGACACCTTCCAACTGCTAAAGAAAGTTCTGAGCCTTAATGTGATTAATGGTTTGGTTAGAAAGTTTGGTTAGAAGCTGAAGCTCTCACAGTGAAATATGACGTCTACAGAGTTATTGGAGTTGACGCTTAGTTACGTGGCTAATGAATGGAGTGCAAATCACCGTAGATTATTCTCACTCCGCAGTTATTAACGGGTACCAATTGAGACTATTACTCAAGCTAGTGAAATTAGCATGGAAATTACATAGCTGCAATAGAGACAGTTATGGCGGTGCAGTAGATTACTAATTGAAACTCGTTTAATCCGCTAAGGCCCCACTGTAAATATCTTTCTGTGTAAGTATGTCGGAGGCGAATTATCATAATTTTTATATACCTATTCATATTAACATCAATTTATAGAATTTTGTATATTGGTAGTTTATGGAACTAAATTTTTTTTTTTAAATTAGGTGATTGAATTTGTAAATAAATAATAATATTCTTCAAGCTTAAACGTTTCAAATAGTATATAATATAGTTCACTTCATTCATCTTCGTTTCATTCTATTTAACTAAAGAAAATGAAGAATATCACAGACACTATTAACGATAAAGAAATATATAATGGAGTGTGTTTCTCTATATCAAACTGATAGTAGTTACTTTTTAGTGATGGTACACTGGCCCACTAACCTACAGAGGCTTTCTTAGAAGTCAGTGAGAGCTATTAACTATATGGCTATCGACTGATAAATATTTACTTTGCTTTAAACTGTCACCAAAAAGAGACTCATTTGCATTTTGATGATTTGAGATATAGGGTATATAGGTTAATTATTGCAGTACAGATACATATTTCTGTACAAATATGCCTTCCCGTTGAGGTACGTATTCCCGTACAGTTACGTATTCCCGTACAGTTACATATTCCGCTACAGTTATGTATTAACGTACAGTTACGTATTACCGTACAGTTACGTATTCCCGTACAGTTACGTATTCCCATACAGTTACATATTTCCGTACAGTTACGTATTCCCGTACAGTTACGTATTCCCATACAGTTACATATTCCCGTACAGTTACATATAACCGTACAGTTAGTTATGCATTACTGTATTGATATGGATTCGTATACAATTACGTATTCCCATAGAGGTGTGTATCCTCGTGCAGTTACGTATTCTATTATACCCCACATTGAAAAGTAAATTTGTGAAATAATTCTTTCTTCATCAAGACAAGTGTTACAATGACTAAAAAAAATACCTACTGTGACACGTTCTATTAAACTGCCAGTATATTTATATTAAAACTAACAAATGAACGAAATTATGTAACGGTCGGAATAATGTAACGTACCCTGTCTGAAAATTAGAAAATACAATTCATTTAAAACTTAAATCAAGATCTCAAACTATCCTTTCTTCAATTAAATAACAGTGGTGCCTATATTGTATATTATCGTTCATGAAGGACATTATAAAAAACTGTAATTAATATTGGTGACAAGGACATAAGTCATTAATCAACATACACTGTATAAATTAAAGTAAATATAATAGTATTTACTTTTTAAAGATATGCATCATGACAGATAATAATTTTCTCCATTTTTTAAGTGTCTGATACTTTATTCCATTAAATCAAGAAGAAATGATATAAATATAATATGCATTTTAATTAACTCTAATGTACCAAAGTGAGGCGACAGAAACAGGAGTAAAATAGTCCTTTATTGTTTGAATTACACTAATTATGACCTCGAATTTCAAATGTTTAAATTTTTCTGCTTTTATTTTATTGTCTAACTTACAAAATAATGAGGACAGTGGTTATTATTTTCACTGCACTGGTGTAACTCTTAATATTATTGTACTTACGGAATGAAAAAAAATTGAAAAGATATATTATAATATTAATATTGAATGTGTTTTTTTTAATATATATTCAATTGTAGATTTAAATAAATTACAAAAAAATAATTAAACAATTAATTTAAAAAATTGACATGGAAATTAAATAAGAACTTTCTGAAATTTTTAATAAAATTATTATTAAAATCACGTTCAACAACATTAAATGGTAAAATAATTCAGCTATGATTAAATATTCTACAATATATGTAAAAACTATAGGTACATTTCTTTTAATATGCTATCTCTTGGTTGACAGGACTACAGCAGAAGTCTGTTCATAAAATAGACACAATGAGCCAGATTAAAATGTCTAGAACTTAGAGTTAATTTTGACTTGAAGCTCAAACTTTAGATAATGCGGTAAAAGTTTAGACAGGAGAGGCAAAATATACGACATGGTATAACCTAATAAGAATAAGCTGGATATATTTAATATAAGATACGAATAAACTTATTTGGCATATTGCTAGAGTTTATAAAGTAAACTCAAATGAAGTAAGAGAGTTCGGGAGTTACAAATTGAACTTTCATTAAAATAGTAAACAGCGTGATGAGTTAGAGTGAGTAGCTACAGAGAGTAGCGTGAGTGATGCAGTATAACGTGTCAGGTATCATATAAAGAATGATAGTAACAATAATTTGTATGAATGTTATGATTATGTTAATTATTTTCTATCAATTTTGATAATGCTGAAGCTGAACATCTTCGATCAAACATAAGAAATAATTCTCCAAATACTTTCAAGAAACCGCAATCAGTTGTGAAATTTCTCCTAAATATATTCTCACACTCCAAATCTTAATTTCATTAACAAAATTAACTCTGTGAACCAACAGTGACTGTAACTCTACTGTGAACCAACAATGACTGCATCTCTACTGTGAACCAACAGTGACTGTAACTCTACTGTGAACCAACAATGACTGCATCTCTACTGTAGACCAGCAGTGACTGTAACTCTACTGTGAACCAACAATGACTGCATCTCTACTGTGAACCAACAGTGACTGTAACTCTACTGTGAACCAACAATGACTGCATCTCTACTGTAGACCAACAGTGACTGCAACTCTACTGTGAACCAACAGTGACTGCATCTCTACTGTAGACCAACAGTGAATGTAACTCTACTGTGAACCAACAGTGACTGTAACTTTACTGTGAACCAACAGTGACTGTAACTCTACTGTGAACCAACAGTGACTGTAACTTTACTGTGAACCAACAGTGACTGTAACTCTACTGTGAACCAACAATGACTGCATCTCTACTGTAGACCAACAGTGACTGCAACTCTACTGTGAACCAACAGTGACTGCATCTCTACTGTAGACCAACAGTGACTGTAACTCTACTGTGAAACAACAATGACCGTAACTCTACTGTGAAACAACAGTGACTGTAACTCTACTGTGAAACAACAGTGACTGTAACTCTACTGTGAAACAACAGTGACTGTAACTCTACTGTGAAACAACAGTGACTGTAACTCTACTTTGAACCAACAGTGACTGTAACTCTACTGTGAAACAACAGTGACTGTAACTCTACTGTGAAACAACAGTGACTGTAACTCTACTTTGAACCAACAGTGACTGTAACTCTACTTTGAACCAACAGTGACTGTAACTCTACTTTGAACCAACAGTGACTGTAACTCTACTGTGAAACAACAGTGACTGTAACTCTATGGTGGAGATATGCCATCTATTTATTCATGCTGTGATCAACCAGAAATAAAAGGCATCCTTATACTGATATATAATGAAATGTTGTAATCTTGATGCAGATAAAGATTATTAAATACTAAATATTAAATGAATGTTTATTCTATCAATATATCATGAGAACAGGTAATTTTTTAAGCGAACAATTAAAATTGTAATCAATGTAAAAGTTCATATTAAACTAAAAAAATATGAGTCAAATTGACTCAAAATTTCGGTTTTCAGTTTGTCCAAAACTGGCTCAAAATGTGAGTCAATTTGACTGACATTTTGTCAGTATTTTAATCAAAATCCTAGTATTTTAATCGAAAACAAAATTCATTTTGACTCCTTATTCATAGTAAGATTGTCTCAGGTAGAGTCAATCAAGAAAAAGACTTTTGCCTGCCTTGACTCAAGCGATGAGTCAGGTTGACTCGCATTTTTTTCTCAGTGTAGAATCCTAGACAATGATAAGAATTTTAAGTAGCTACGTTCTTATACATCAACACTGCAAACTTCTTTGATAATTAGGAAGAAAACTTCGACTTTTGAACGTAGTTTGAGAGTTCAAAAAGTCACTTAACTTTCCATAAGCACGGTTAAAGTTGTGAGTAAATTGTTAAAATCTAAGGAAGTATTTTACCCAAACAAATTTATCTTAATATGAAGAAGCATATAGAGTTAGTGTGAATATTTGATTTCATGATGAAAGTTATGAAATTTACACTAATAAATTAATTACCTATACTAAATAAAATTACTTGAAATTGGAAATATAAAATTGGGATTATTTTTACTACTAATTCTTTGCTTCATATTGGTATATTTTCTACAAGTTATATAATGCTAGTGTACTTCCCATTAAAATTAATGGGGTATCAATAGTAAAAGAAAAAAATATTTATGTAAAAAAAAACTTCATGTAAGGAGAACATTATTTAAAAAACATTCATGTAAAAAAATTATTTTGAAAAAATTATGTTAAAAAAATAATGTAAAAAAATATAGGTAAAAAAATTATGTAAAAAAATATAAGTTTTTTATATACATTAAATGATAAAGCGTCACATTTCTCTTGCAACCAATGGACCGATAGACAAGGACACACTGTGTATTAGGGTAGCCAGTAAATTGCTTGAAAACAATTGCTCGAAAGAAAATTGCTTGAAAATAATTGCTAAAATGAACAATATTATTGCTCAAAATACAATTGCTCGAATGAACAATTGCTCGAATGAACAATTGCTCGAATGAACAATTGCTCGAACGAACAATTGCTTGAACGAACAATTGCTCGAATGAACAATTGCTCAAATTAACAATTGCTCAAACGAATAATTGCTCGAATGAACAATTGCTCAAACGAACAATTGCTCGAATGAACAATTGCTCTAATGAACAATTGCTCAAACGAACGATTGCTCTAACGAACAATTGTTCAAACGAACAATTGCTCAAACGAACAATTGCTCGAATGAATAATTGCTCTAATGAACAATTGCTCAAACGAACAATTGCTCTAACGAACAATTGTTCAAACGAACAATTGCTCAAACGAACAATTGATCGAATGAACAATTGCTCAAATGATTAAATATAAAATAAATGAGTGGCAATAACATAGGTCGTCCTAAATTTAATTTTAGTAAGATTAAGAAAATTAAGTACAAGGGACTTGAAAAGGAAAGTACCTTCTAATTCCCACAATGATTCGAGAAATATTTCACAACCAAAGATCCCTAGAAATGCCCTAATATGTCCATACACTACACCCACACCTATAACTGTTTTCAAATAGTCAGCAACTATCAACTCAACCATTAATTAAATAGTATACATAATATACTGAAGCTTTACTTTCGGGATGAAAAATTACTTCGCCATAACTTTGGGTATTTTCACCTATTGAAGAGCCACATGCAAATAGGCTAGTTGAAAATTAATCTACAAAATTGTTCATGTTGATAAAAACAACATGTACAGTAACACTTCACCACAAGATTCCTATTCACAAGCTTTACAAACAAGATGATACAAATGGCCTCTAGGAAAAAATAAGAGAAAACAGGAACCTAGCTAGAGTAAGAATTAATTAAAATCAGTAAGTTTGGGAACTGATTGCAATTTTATAATTTTATAATTCGAGCTCGAATTATAGAATCGCACACAGCTCTCAAAATTATATAAGTCAGTTATTCATGAAGTGGAACTATTATTTTCAGTAATTGATAATAACTGTTTAAATTTGTTCATAGCTATTTACTATTATCATTGTATAACTGGTTTTAATTAATTCTTACTCATCATGTTTTTTTCTTATTTGTCATTCGAGCAATTGTTCATTCGAGCAATTTGATAATTCGAGCAATTGTTCATTCGAGCAATTGTTCGTTCGAGCAATTGTTTTTCGATCAATTTTGTTTCGAACAATTGTTCGTTCGAGCAATTGTTTTTCGATCAACTTTGTTTCGAACAATTTTTCATTCGAGAAATTGTCCTAAAATCGTGAATTAGTATATATACACACTGTGTATATACAGGGTGGCCCAGAAGTAACTGACCCTTTTAATTTGCTAATAAAAAGATAATTATGAATGCTAGAAAGTTGAAACTGGTTTTATTGGAAAGAAAACATTTTTATAGTTTATTATATGTTATCCTATATACTAAGCTATCATATAAACTGAAGAAATTTTGTTTCATTTCATAACCTCCAGTGACTGTTTATCATAACTCTATGACTGAAAAAAATAAGGTTTCAAGCGTCCTGCAGTCGCTGCACAACTAGCTCTCTCTAGTATATAATATTATTACTCTATGATAACCTCAAATTTTCATAATAGTTCGCTAATTCAAAGAAGAAAGTATCAGAATTCTGCAATCCTACATTAAGACAACGTCAATAACAGAAGTGCAACGTGACTATACGGAATCCATCTTCAAGCGATGATCATTGATCAGTCCTTCTAAAAATAAAATTAAATCCCTTTATAGGAAATTAGTGGACTCAGGAAATGTTAATGAAGAATATTGAAATCAGTGCAAACTGAAGATGTAATTGACAGAGTTTCTGTAAGCGTTGCTAATAATTCTAAAACTTCCACCAGAAAACGTACATCTCAACTATTCATTTCTCGAACGACGTTACAACGCATTCTGAGAAAGAAATTTCAATTATATCCGTACAAAATTCAACTGACCCAAAGATTATTGCCTAATGATCATCATCAGTGTCTTAATTATTCTAATTGCTTTCTTCGTTTGTGCGAAGATGCCTCTTTCATCGACACCATCATCATCTCTGAAGAAGTTCACTTCAACTTATCTGGCATGTAAATAGACATAATTCCACAATTTGGTGCGATAAGAATCCACAAGAAATCCAAGAAAGACCACTGCATTCTCTCCGTGTGACTGTGTGTAGTGGAGTAACTGCTTCAACTGTTCTCGGTCCTTACTTTTTTGAAAGTGACGGCGTAACTGAAGCAGTCACTGGTGAAAGGTACCGAAAGATGATAATAAGAGAATTTCTTTTCCAGAACTCGAGAGACAGAATTTATACAATAGTATTTAGTTTCAATAGGATGGAGCCTAAGCCCATCCTGCGAGAGAAACTCAAACATCGTTCAGATATTTCTTTCTAAATCATTTAATTTCACTATTTGGAAACATCCAGTGGCCCCCTCGTTCTCCAGATTTGACCCCATACAAGTTTTTCTTGTGGGAATACCTCAAGTCACGAGTTTATGGAACAAATCCAACAAATATACAGGAACTTAAAAACAACATTTCTTCAGAAATAGCTCAACTCTCGTCAGATACACTATGGAGCGTTATGGAAGCAAGTCAAGCAACAAGGAAAAGAGCCCTAATTTGTCAAAACAACCGTGGCGGCCATTTAAACGATATTATATTCAAAACATAGTGTTGATAAACTATAAAAATTTCTTTCTTTCCAATAAAACAAGTTTCAACTTTCTAGCGTTCAAAGTTTTCTTTTTATTATCAAATTAAAAGTGTCAGTTACTTCTGACCCACCCTGTATATATACTATATAGGGTGATAGTAAATATACCTATAGTATCTATTCCATTTTTCCCCTGCAACTGAAGAAATGCTGGTATCATAGTTACTTATATTGCTCATTTGAGAGATTCATAATAAATTTAATATCCCCATTTTAATTTGGAAGAACAATCAGAATGGACAACAATAGGTAAATAGGGGGGCGTGTCAACCCTCGAACCCTCTTGCCAGGTCATTAAACAACCATGAAGTGTGTAAAACAACAAACTAAATTACTGCTTCATCTCTAAAATCTAAAAGTCAACATATAAATGATCTTTGCTAATTCATATTCCGAGAAATTAACCATACTTTAACAGTGTATAACCATTTTTGGTTATACCTACCAAAAAATAAACAATAAAATTTACTTCAACATCTTTTCTGCTAAAGAAATGCAATGATTTCTTTTTATGAACATTTATTTTGTAAATAGAAAATATATTATACAAATATCTACCCATATAAAAATAGTTGCATGTAAAATAGCGTTTTCTCTACGATTGTTTCTCTATGTTAAAACTAATACCTCAGGTTCTAATATTTCAGACAGCTCCGTGGCTCGCGTTTCCTAATAACCTATGAATAAATTTCTCTCAGTGCTTTAGCTAATAAATTACGAGGCAAAATAATGGATTAGTTTTCATTAAGATCACGAAAAGCTATCAGAAGAGCTAACCAGCAGAGTAAATCGAGTTGCAATTTAGGAGATGCAATTCATATGGATAATGTAATGATCATTGGACATACAATGTTTAGAAGAATATTTGAGAAAATGGTTGGAAATAACTATTCTTGCGAATCGATTCAAATGAACAGTTTCTTTAATACATTTTATTTTCATTACTTTCGTATTCCTCACATTGATAACATATTCCAATTTGAAAATTATAAAGTATACAATAGTATGAATTTAAGAGTTTATTTTGGTTTCTTTAATTAAAGCGACTTTGATATTGAAAAATAACCGGAAAAACTGTAGATGATGAGGCCTGTAGTCACTGTAGATGGTGAGGCCTGTAGATACTGTAGAAGGTGAGGCATTTAGATACTGTAGATGATGAGGCCTGTAGACACTGTAGATGTTGAGGCCTGTGGACACTGTAGATGATGAGGCATGTAGATACTGTAGATGATGAGGCTTGTAGACATTGTAGATAATGAGGCCTGTAGACACTGTAGATGATGAGACCTGTAGACACTGTAGATGATGAGGCATGTAGACACTGTAGATGATGAGGCCTGTAGATACTGTAGATGATGGGGACTGTAGACACTGTAGATGATGAGGCATGTAGATACTGTAGATGATGAGGCCTGTAGATACTGTAGATGAAGAGGCCTGTAGACACTGTAGATGATGAGGCATGTAGATACTGTAGATGATGAGGCCTGTAGACACCGTAGATGATGAGGCCTGTAGACACTGTAGATGATGAGGCCTGTAGAAACTGTAGATGATGAGGACTATAGACACTGTAGATGATGCCTGTAGACACTGTAGATGATGATGCCTGTAGACACTGCAGGTGATGAGGCCTGTAGACAATGTAGATGATGAGGCCTGTGGAAACTGTAGATGATGAGGCCTGTAGACACTGTAGATGATGATGCCTGTAGACACTGTAGATGATGATGCCTGTAGACACTGTAGGTGATGAGGCCTGTAGACACTGTAGGTGAAGAGGCCTGTAGACACTGTAGGTGAAGAGGCCTGTAGATACTATAGGTGATGAGGCCTGTACACACTGTAGATGATGAGGCCTGTAGACACTGTAGATGATGATGCCTGTAGACACTGTAGGTGAAGAGGCCTGTAGACACTATAGATGATGAGGCCTGTAGACACTGTAGATGATGAGGCCTGTAGACACTGTAGATGATGAGGCCTGTAGACACTGTATATGATGAGGCATGTAGATACTGTAGATGATGAGGCCTGTAGACACTTTAGATGATGAGGCCTGTAGACACTGTAGATGATGAGGCCTGTAGACACTGTAGATGATGAGGCCTGTAGACACTGTATATGATGAGGCCTGTAGACACTGTAGATGATGAAGCCTGTACACATTGTAGATGATGAGGCCTGTAGTCACTGTAGATGATGAGGCCTGAAGACACTGTAGATGATGAGGCCTGTAGACACTGTAGATGATGAGGCCTGTAGACACTGTAGATGATGAGGCCTGTAGACACTGTCGGTGATGAGGCCTGTAGACACTGTAGATGATGAGGCCTGTAGACACTGTAGATGATGAGGCCTGTAGACACTGTAGATGATGAGGCCTGTAGACACTGTAGATGATGAGGCCTGTAGACACTGTAGATGATGAGGCCTGTAGACACTGTAGATGATGAGGCCTGTAGACACTGTATATGATGAGGCCTGTAGACACTGTAGATGATGAAGCCTGTACACACTGTAGATGATGAGGCCTGTAGTCACTGTAGATGATGAGGCCTGTAGACACTGTAGATGATGAGGCCTGTAGACACTGTAGATGATGAGGCCTGTAGACACTGTAGATGATGAGGCCTGTAGACACTGTCGGTGATGAGGCCTGTAGTCACTGTAGATGATGAGGCCTGTAGACACTGTAGATGATGAGGCCTGTAGACACTGTAGATGATGAGGCCTGTAGACACTGTAGATGATGAGGCCTGTAGACACTGTCGGTGATGAGGCCTGTAGACACTGTAGATGATGAGGCCTGTAGACACTGTAGATGATGAGGCCTGTAGACACTGTAGATGATGAGGCCTGTAGACACTGTCGGTGATGAGGCCTGTAGACACTGTAGATGATGAGGCCTGTAGACACTGTCGGTGATGAGGCCTGTAGACACTGTAGATGATGAGGCCTGTAGACACTGTAGATGATGAGGCCTGTAGACACTGTAGATGATGAGGCCTGTAGACACTGTAGATGATGAGGCCTGTAGACACTGTCGGTGATGAGGCCTGTAGACACTGTAGATGATGAGGCCTGTAGACACTGTAGATGATGAGGCCTGTAGACACTGTCGGTGATGAGGCCTGTAGACACTGTAGATGATGAGGCCTGTAGACACTGTAGATGATGAGGCCTGTAGACACTGTAGATGATGAGGCCTGTAGACACTGTCGGTGATGAGGCCTGTAGACACTGTAGATGATGAGGCATGTAGACACTGTCGATGATGAGGCTTGGAATTTTATCACAATAACTCTTTTTTCCATCATATCCAGTAATCTAATAACAACTACATGTTACAAAATGTAGGACAATTTCTCATTTTCTTCCATAGAATGCATTCAAATTACTTTACCGGTCCATTAAAATTCATGTGAGCGACTCCACAGAATTTAGTTTTGAAGAATAATAATTGGGGGCAAATGACATTAAAAAGTTTAACATTTATCTACCTACAGTACTTATCAAGATTAATTTGTCTCTTTTCAATACTAATTATTTATTGATGAGATTGAAATGAGGTTAAACAAGTGCATTTGAATGACATAAAATGCACGGGTTTTCCGAGGTAAATTCAAATATTTTGGGATGAAAATTTAACTCTATATATGATAAATGATAAATAAATCTGAAACTTAAAATTAGAATGAATTTTAATTTTATTATAGCTTTATTATCATAAAAATAGTCATGTTAATAAGCTGTTATTCTAAAATGAATTAATGTATGCATCGTTAGAGTCTATGGCAGTCAATAAGGATGAAAGTTGACGTTAAATAAGTTAAATAATAATTCACGAGCCATGCATAACAGAATCACAAGTAAAGAGATATGCAATGCATTAGGAATATCCTCAGGGAAAAGGAAATGACAATATTGTTTGTTTAATAACTAGTAAGTATTATTAAAATTCATTGAGAGGAAATGATAATGAAATATATAATGGAATTATGCAATTACAGTATGTAAATAAACACATATATACGAAAAAAAACATATTATTCTGGTAAAAAAATTGAAAAATTATACTAAAAAAACATTTGATTTATTGTATTATAATAATCAATACTTTATAATCAAGAGAAAAATTTGAAAAAATTTAACTAACAGTATCAATTCGCGAACGATGTGATTAATACATTACAATATACACCTACCTGCAAGCTGACTGTTTGGGAATAAGTTTTATTAGGTGAAAAATGTATAAAATTAAATTCAATCAAAAAATCTTTAGCACAAGAATCAGAGTTACAGGTAAGGTGGTGGAAAGTTATATATTCGTTTTGTATATAATTGATAAATGTGTATAAAGTAGATGACGAATCTTTATTTTCCATTTCGGACTAAATTAATTTAGACTACATATTTATACACTTACAGTAGTAATACAATATAAATAATTTCAAAATTGGTATTTCTATAGTAAATTTGACTGATTATTGTGTACACATTATACGATTTCCTTTGCTATAAATTCTTCTTATGGTGGTTCAGTATGGAGGTCAGAGTGACTTTTTTCCAGACCCTGTCTACTCTAATTCAAGACCTTCTCATCAGACTGGGTAACTTACCGTATTTATGGTCAGTAGGAAGAAAGCAGCTAGATGTACGCTATAGGCTAATTAATATCATGAGTAATTAATCTATTCTGATATAAGTTACTTTAGGGAGGGGGGAGAGGTCATGTCTGCTTCAGAAGCAATTGTCATATCGCTGACGTCAAAAGGAAATTAAATACAATGACTGGAAAAAACAGTCAGAAGGGAAAGTGACTCCATGAACTAAGTGTATTTAGGTGTAATGCATTAATTAAGTATGAATTAGGTATAATTTTTTTTCTTTCTTTTTAATAATTAAAAAAAAATATATACTCACTTGTACTTAGCACCATTACTAGAGTTGTCTCGCTGCTTCTTGTTATTAGTTTTATCAGACTCCAGAGCTGCCAACTTATCCGTCAAATCTGACTCTGATTGTCTGAGTTGTCGCACCTGATCAGGGATTAAATATAGCTCATTACTAACGATTTCCTTAAATATGTATCATAATATATGTTACCGTCATCTTCATTTCAGTTACTGTCATGATATAAAGTTTGCATGAATATCAACTTCATTTTATATCTTAGTAGATTTAGATGAAATAAAAATCAATGAATAGTTACTTTTTAATAAATATTTAATCAAATTGCAATAATGCAAATATTGTATCAATAAAAGTGCGTTCAAAATATCTTTGGATCAAATTTTAGTGTGGAATGGTGTAAAATTACAAGGGACTTGCAAAAAGATGCTCATGGGGTATGTTTCTACAGTAAAAAAGTCAACGGTGCTCATGAATGAAGCAAAGCTACTTCCTAAACATTGTGTTACAACCAAAGTTTTACTGACTGAGATTATTAACTCGTAAAATCATATTTAAGCAGATAAGAAACAAATAGAGTAATTTTTGATGAAATAAAATATATTTAATCCAACTCGAATTTTTCCGATTGTGAATTACCTTTTTCTTGAACTCTTCGTTCAACCGCTTGGTCTCCTCTTCTCCTTTCTGAATTATCGTCAGCTCTCGTCTCAAATCGTCTTCGATTCGTTTGTGTGTTTCCTTCATTCGAATTATCTACGTACATAAAGTTAGAGAGAGAACATTCAAACATAATATATTTTTTAAAAACTGTATGAAGTTCTTTATCTTCGTAAAACAATAATAGATATTTTGTAATCGAATTTAAACTTTAATTATGAATTTAAAATAATTATGTAATTTAACCCACAACAGGAAAGCATGTCTGAAGATCATCTCCCATAAACTGGAATTAGTTTTTATTGTCACTCAGGTATTAAAATTCAACTCATACTCACATCTTGGGAAGCAGATTCCTCAGTCTTCTTCAGCTTCTCTAACCAGCTCTTCTCTAGTCGTGCCTTGACTTTAGCCTCAGTGTCCTTCGTTGCCTTCTGAAGAGAGTCTTCATAAGTTCTATCCTTCTCTCTGTCCTTCCTTTCAAGTCCATCATTGATGCTCTTCATCTCAGTGATGTCAGAGATCAGTTGTTCGTTCTCTTCCCTAAGAATTTTCTCCGACTCTTTCAAGCATGTTAGTTGGCTTTCCAGTTCCCCCTTCACTTTACTGTTCAGCTTCTCCAGTTTGCTCTGAGTGAACTGGTGACGCTCTGCCTCGTCTTTCAAATGCCTCTCTAAGGCTGTGACCTGCAAAGTGTTCCTGTGATGATTCTGCTTGGCCTTCTCCTTCTCCTCCTTCAAATGTTTCTCAAGATTCTGGCACTCCAGGGTAAGGTTTTTCGTTTCTGTCTCACTAACAGTGATTCGCATTCTCAGATTTGAGGCCAGGAGGTCGTAATCCAAAGCCTTTTGTTTCAGCTCGTTCTGTAGATCCACAATTTTAGTTTCATTGTCGACTGTTTGGCTGCTCTGCAAGGCAGCAATCTGGAGAGAAAAGAAAATCGTAAAGTAATAAAGGAACACAAATGGTTCCCTTATCTTTTTAGTAGTCCTCATGGAATAACTAAAAGAAAGAGGAAATGTATATATCGGATACTATACATAGAATGTATTTATTAAAGACTAAGCATATAAAATACCTTAGCAGTATTAAAAAATGTAAATGTCCATTGAATTAATAGAATCATGGAGCTATATGTGCATGCCAAATAAAATCATTTATATTTCATTTAAGTATCTGGGAGTATGGAAAGAATAACTTGATAAAAAAAGAGATACATAATTTTAATTTAATCTCTTCAATTTTATAAACATACATATACATCATCGGATTGACACCTATCTCTCACAAAGATATATTTACTAAAATTAAATGTATCTTTCAATTTTCAGGTCTGGATGTATATGTAAATTGTATGTGTAATTTATTTCATCGCATTTACACTCATTTTACATAGATAATGAAAATAGTTTGTTTTTTATTTTTACAGTACAATGATTCATAAAACTGATTTACCAAAAATTATTTCCTTGAATAATAGAAACCTATTTCTGCTATAATATTCAGTTCAAGAAATGATAATAATAAATTGTAAGCAATTCCAAACGCAGCAAAAATATATAATTAGGATTATTTTAATAATAAATTAAGTTAATTTCAATCATAAATAAGATATAATCAAATAATAAATTAGGTTAATTTCAAACAAATTAAAGTAGCAATTGCCGTATGAGAAATAAGAAAAAAATCATTAGGTTTTTATCTAAAAATTCTTATTAAAATATATTCATTATTGATAGAACACAAGCTATTCTCTTTACAATGAATGTATAATGTTGATATAATATTTTAATGATAACCTATTGCAATTTTATCCGGTATTTGATTCTAATCCGGAAATTGTGTCTTTACCCTAGTATAAAAGTTTCAATCAATAATGTGTATGAATAAAAAACATAAAACCAACTAAATAATTGTATTGACTGAAAGGTTTTTTCTGATAGTTCAATTGGTATTTGAAATATTTCTTTTTGTTCATTGGTTAATCATTCGTGCATTAAAATGATTTCCTCTCTTAATTTTCAACTTTGCAGCTTGATTAGTACTGATTATTTATAATCTGTAAATTTAAATACATTTTGTATGTTTTTTAAACTATATAAAACAAAATGTTTACCATATTTTCATTCAATAAAACCGAAATTATAAGCGTGTAAAGTTCATTAATCTTACTAAAATATATGAATAAGCAGTTTAATAAGAGACTACTATATATTATTTACCTCTTATAATTTAAAAATAAATTTAACTCTTTTTATAAATAAAAATTTTAAAGGATACGAAATTTCTTCTTTTTAGTGCAGATATTAATTCATCAAAATAAATTTCAAAGTTAGGAGTTATTTCACATAAATAATGCAAACATTAATTCAAACTGAAAAAAGATAATGTATTTCTTTTACATTTATTAATCAACTGAATACATTTTCCAGTTTTATCTGTTTAATATCAAAAATACTTATTATTAAACATAGCATAAAACATTTTATGCTATTTCATTTTATATTAATTAATCATGTTGTAATTGAATAATCTGTTCTTTTGCAAAGTTCAAATGAGTAAATAAAATAAAATATTATGGAGAATGTAAAATGAAATAGAAACATACCAGCTATTAATTGAAGCATTTGTATTGAAAACAGATAAGCATTATTATTTTTATTTTCACTGATAGTACTCTGAGTTGCATCAACTGTTATACCGTCCAACTATCTTAAGAATAGATCTGACTATAAATAGAATAGAGAAACATTGGAGTACTAAGATGCTTCAACATTAAAAAATAACTAACAATTAATTATTAATTACTATAAATTTCTCTTGTGGAACCATCCAATTAAAAAAATTGGGAAACTGTATTGTAAATCAAAATTTAACCTATTTTATTTTCAATTTTATTGTAGAATAGTCTGATAAAATGTTAGGAGTATTTCCCATAGACTTACGACAGTTACGCCACAGTCTAATAAAATGCTTGGAGCATTTCCCATAGACTTATTACTGTTGATTTTAGAATCAGAAAATGGGTAAACAGGATAAGGGAGATCTGTAATAAATGTACTGCTCACTGAACTTTAAATACTTTCAAAATATCAGCACAATACAAAAAAATCGAATGTACTATTATATGTTAAACTTACGATTTTTCTTATGCAAATTGAAAATATTATTTATTTCATCAGTTTTAGATAATAAATAGATATTAACGCTATATCTTTCCAATTAAATGGTGTTATTAATTTTCAAACTTTTAATTTAATTAATAAGTTATATATAACAGTCAGATATTTATTTTTTAACGTGGGATACAGATTATATTTTAAACTTCATATTTACACAACTTTTTTCACTTCAATCACCGACACTAAATTAGTATTCAATATTTTACAAATCAAGTACAATAAGTTAATCTCCAATATCACGCGATAACCTTACCTTCTGAATGGTTAGAAGAACATAATCAGTAATAAAAAAAATCAATAATATTTCCACTATAAACAAGACTCGGTAGAGCGCATACCTTCGCCTCCGCTTTGACCTGTTCTCTCCCAAAGTTTAAGAAACTGCTAACTGCAATCGTCCCACCAAGTTTCATGCAACATGGTACAATACTTTTTGAGTTATGGAGTTGTAAATGACCTTGACCTTGACCTTTGACCGGATCACTTCCAAAATCCTACCAGATCGTTCCTGGACATTGACCAATCGTCCCAACAAATTTCAGACAATTTGGTTGAATACTTTTGAAGTTATTGAGTTACAAATGGCCTTGACCTTGATCTTTGACCTTTGATCCGATCGCTCCCAAAATCTAACAAAATGGTTCCTGTACATTGACCAATCGTCCAACCAAGTTTCATGCTATATGGTTCAATACTTTTTGAGTTATAAATGACCATGACCTTGACCTTTGACCGGGTTGCTCCCAAACTTCTAGCAGCATCACTGGACATGGACCAATCATTTCACCAAATTTCAGGTAATTTGGTTGATACTTTTTCAGTTAATCAAATAACAAGATGATAAATAAACAAAATAAATAAACTAGATTATGTGCACTCAGTAGAGTGCATACCTTCGCCTCCGCTTTGACCCGTTCTCTCCCAAAATTGAAGAAACTGCTAACTGGATAATAACCAATCGTCCCACCAAGTTGCATGCAATATGGTGCAATACTTTTTAAATTAAAAATGACCATGACCTTGACGTTTGACCGGGTCGCTCCCAAAATTCTACCAGCAGGTCACTGGAAATGGACCAATCGTTTCACTAAATTTCAGGCAATTTGATTGAATGCTTTTTCAGTTAAGCGAATAACAAGATGATAAATAAATAAATAAATGCCGATGAAAATATGACCTTCCTGCATTCTGCGTAGGTAATGATGCTCACCTCCCCTTTAAGCCTTAGCGTCTCAGCCCGGAGGTTCCCCTCCACAACATCGGAGTGAATCTTCAGCTCCGCCTCCTTGTTCTCCAGAATCCTACTGTACTCCGCCTCCTTCTGACTGAGGCTGTGGGAGAGCCTTCTTATTTGCTCCTGGAGGTGTTTCGTGCGCTCCTCCTGTTGCTTCGTGGAGGATCTGGAAATGAAATAATATACAATGAAAGCAATGGGGTATAATAAAAGTAATGATGAATTAATAAAAAGCATGTAAGTAATAATATTAAAGGAGATGCAACATATAGGTATAAAAGAATTGTAATTGTTGAAAATAAAAATAATGAATTATAAAATAAAATGGAACAATTACGACTGTTAAAATATAATAAATTGAATTATGAAATAGAATAATATGTTCAATTAATGTTATATTTCTTGTTAAAGTAAATGTTTAAATGATTGCAGATTTATTGTAAAATTGTATAGTTTTTATTATTTTACATCAAAGTGAATTTATAACAGCATATTATTTAATCAGATGAAATTCAATTATTCTGTCCAGTATATTTTGAATAATGTGTTTATTCACTGATTAATTAAACATTGATAATGCCCATTGATTAATCCGTACTGACAAATGGAATACTAATTACTTCTACCCACATGTGAATAATTAATCCATTGGTATATTAAAGAAATAGTGTTAAATTGCTTTAAAAGAAAATTAATTCTAAATGTTTGTCTAAATAAAGCATAATTATTTCATTTTTACGAAATACACGTGTTTATCGTTCTAGAAACAGAGTATAAAACTTTGCAGTACACATTTTTTAATGGTAATATAAGCTATCGTAAGTATTAATATTTTATACATAGGTTATTAATTCGTAAAGTTAAATTAACAAATCATGACTAACAATCAATTGATAAAAATATCTGAGTAAAAAATATATATATAGGTCCAAAATTTTCAAACTAATATTTGTGAAAATAGGTAGCAATATGAAGAAAATTTTGTTTAAAATTTTTAGTTAAAATATTTGATATTTTTTTAAATAATTAAATTGACTCACCTCATATTCTCCTCCATTGCCTCCACCTCTCTCCTCCTCTCCTCACTCATCTGCTTCATCTTCTGGTCGGCTTCCCTCCTCTCCTGTCCACTCTTAATCCTCTCTTCATCCAAGAGGTGCTCTTTTTTCTGAAGCTCCAACTGCAAAGAGAAAGAGAATAAGAGTAATAGGATAAGAGTAAGAGGATAAAAGTAAGATGATAAGAGTAAGAGAATAAGAGTAAAAGAATAGGAGTAAGAAAATAAGAGTAAGAGGATAAGAGTAAGAGGATAAAAGTATCAATATAAATAATTAATGTATGCATCAAAAAATGAAGAAGAGAAAAGTTGGGCATCAAAATAAATAGTGCTTCCTTTAAAATAAATATCTTTGGTTAGATAGGTTCGGTTGAGGGGAGGATGACTTCGATGTGACAGAATGAATACTACTTCACCAAATTATAGAATATTCATTTTAAATTGTTTGACATAACAAACCATTTGAAGAGATATCTTTAAATATAACAACTCTATTTCGGTCTGTATCTATCCCCAGTGCTATCTAGTGATTCTACCGGCCCAATTAAAAAAAAACATTTTATTTTCCCATTGAATGTTTCCTTCGTCGGTGACTGAACGTAAATTTAAAACAATATATTCTATTATTATTTGAATTCATAAAATTATTTGTTTTCCTTATTGCTTTGTTATTTATTCAACCTACCCAGGTAGCAAGCATTATTCCTGGGATATTAAGGGAATAATCCTGGGAAGAAGGATATATTCCTGGGATATTCCCTTAATATCCCAGGAATAAATCCTTGCTGCCTGGGTAATGCTATCTAACTAGTAATTGACTGCGAATTAATTGACCGGGAATCAAATAGAATGGGCATTATATGACCTTGAATCAATGACGGGGTATCAATTGATCTAAATTCGCAAGGATACAGGCAACAACGATTCTTTGCGCAACATTGTCACAATATTGTTACAACATTGGTAATTTTTGTTTCTACAGTCACACCTACACTGAGAAAAATAAACAACTCCAACTGATGCACTCAGGTGTTTGGAGTTCACCCTATGGCTTTGGCTCTAAAGCGAGACACTTTTGTGCTTCAAACTACAGTATGGGCCACAGAAAGGTTTCCGCTTTTTCAAATACTTGTATAGTTAGCCAATGGACAAAAAAATTACCTTTGTCTCATTTTCTCCGCCTCTTACTGTACTATTAACAGGTAAAAACAGTTTTGAACTGATGGACATAGTTAAATAACAGGTAAGCAAAGAGTGAGGGTGACTATTTTTGTCATTGCGCGAAGGTTATTCTTAGAGCTAAATCTGTGATTTTACTTACTAAAAGGCAGTGAATAAAAGGAAAAAAATTAAAATGGTAGACATTTTAATACAGGGTGCTTACACTTCTTCCTTAGAAACTATTTGGAAATAGAACAACTTCAGTGACATTTTGTTCGTTTTTCACTAGTTCATTGCATTGTTGAGGCCCACTTCACACTTGCATTTTTAACACCGCGGAAAAATAGTTCTTCTTAAAATATGTTTACACCTGCGTTTTTATTATCGCTGATGGAAAAATCACATTAATTTTTTATTTCAACGATCAAAAAAACGCATGCGTGAATACATTTTAAGAAGAAATTTTTTCCGCGCTGTTAAAAATGCAAGTAACAATGCAATGAACTAGCGAAGAACGAACAAAATGTCACTGAAGTTGTTCTATTTCCAAATAGTTTCTAAGGAAGAAGTGTAAGCACCCTGTATTAAAATGTCTACCATTTTAATATTTTTCCTTTTATTCACTGCCTTTTAGTAAGTAAAATCACAGATTTAGCTCTAAGAATAACCTTTGCGCAATGACAAAAATAGTCACCCTCACTCTTTGCTTACCTGTTCTTAAACTATTTCCATCAGGTCAAAACTGTTTAAAGCTGTTAATAGTACAATAAGAGACGGAGAAAAAGAGACCAAGATGCCATTTTTTCGTTCATTGGCTAACGATATACAAATATTTGAAAAAGCGGAAACATTTTTGTGCCCATACTGTATAGTTTGAATCGGTACTAAAGTGGATCGGTTAAAATGATGAGAATAATTTTATAATTTCCTCATCATCTTAATAAGCTTATAGCTAATGCACATCAGTGCATCCAAATTATAGTTTTATGCACTAGAGTGTCTCACTTTAGAGCCAAAGCCGTGGGGTGAACTCGAAACACTTGGGTGCATCATAATTTCTCTGAGTGCACCTGGTTATGTTCTCTACCCTCACCTGCCATTCCCTCTTTTCATTTTCCTTTTCAAACTTGAGGGCAGTCAGCTGTTCTTTAAGGTCACCATCTTCAGACAGTAGCCTTTGTCTGTCTGTCTGTCTGTCACACCTCATCACCTCTATTTCATGAGTGAGAGCATTCACCTGTGATTGGTACCTGGAAAGGTGGTAACTCCATTGTAGTGAGGGTGAGATATAGAGTGAAGGAAGGGGACTCTTAAAATGATCAATAAATTCATCATTTTGTTAATCAGAATGGAAATTAGAGGTAATTAATAATAATTATCAAAGAAATCTTCGAACTTATCTCATTGAAAGTAATGGAATGCCTATTATCTTTCTTATTTCACCATATTATAGTTAGCCTTTAGTAAAGACTCACCTTGTTTCCAGCTCAGAGAGCCTAGCTTGCCACTCGTTAGTAACTCTATTGGCTTCTCTCGACATCTGCGCGTCTCTGTCCCGCAGCATGAACTCGTGATGGCTCTGGAGTAACAGGGCGTGTGAATTAAAACACGGCTGAGTCATCGTCTAGTCACTCAATGGTTTCAATAGCAGCACATTTCAAAAAGACTCATTTTGACTTCGACCACTCGAAAAATACCAGAGTCACACAGGTGTTTTACGTTAACAATATAAGCTTTGTTACAAAAACGTGACACTTGAGTACATTGACTATAACATTGATATACATATGAGTTTCAAGAGCTTGTAAGTTTTTTAGTGCAATGCAGTTTAGTGTCTCAACATTCCAGTGCGATGCACTTCGAATGAGTCTATTGAAATTACTACCATTCTTTTAACAGAGGGGGATTTGAGACACTATAGTGTTATAATATTGCCAACAATTTGAAGGTATCGAAGCACATAAATATATCGAAATTATAGTTGATGCACATATGTATATCGAAATTATAGTTGATGCACATATGTATATCGAAATTATAGTTGGTACACATAAGTGTCGTGTTTTTTGTAAACAAAAGTTCATCGAGTAAACATATTTTTTTTGAGCCCAGGTTTTTAATATCCGATATCTATTTAAATTATTCATGGCATAATGAATTAATATTAATTTAATATTTCTTAGGAAAAAAAGTTAATAAACAATAACCTAATGGAATTAATTTATTATTATAGACGTTATAAAATCACTGAGCGAAATATTTAATATTTAATTTGAAAATATTCGATACTTTAAATTCCTATTTATCATGAAATTAATTAATAATAACAATAAATAATATAAGAGTGAAAACTGTGAATGAAAGTTTTAGAAGTTAAGCCTATCGTCACCTTCATTGTGTTGATGGCCTGTCTCATTTGCTCCATCTCAAACTGCATGCTCTTTTCTCGACGTCTGTGCTGCTCCAAGTCTTCCCTCAGCGCCGCCATCCCCACGACACTCCCCACATGGGGTGTGGCCCCGAAACTAACCTCATCCAATCTGCATGGAACAGGGGAACAAATTTTTTTACTAAAATTGCTAAATTTTTCTATACGAGACTTATATTTTATTATGATGAAGTGTTGAGATCATTCAGGTGGCGTTGCTCAAACTGTTTATTTAAATATTTGATATTAATATTTGCAAGCAGTGTATATATACGTGTTATTAATATTAAATATGATTGCAACAACATAGCATCAGATAATGTAAATGTCACATATAATGCAGAAAATGAATACCTATTATTGTTTCATTTCTCACATTCACACAACAATAAAGTTCTTAGAGAATTTAAAGAAACATATATCAAAACATAATAAAAATGTTTAATAACTTTAATTTACATTTATTAATTTATATTTTAAATTCTCCTAAACTGTCATATTTATCCAGAATTTTATACAACAGTTCCTTGGTATTCATGGAGTGGAAACAACTGCAAGAATGTTTTTTTTTTAATTGTTCGAATCCCCTTCGATAATTAGTGTACCATTAATATATAATAAACTCTGTGTCGTGAATATCATTTTCATGTTCTCATGTTACAACAAACTAACAAACCAATAGATTCATTCATTATATTTTACTTTGAATCTATCATTCAATGCTAATAAATAAAAGCCTTCACAAAATAAGCTATCCAAATGTATCACTTTTTCCTGAGAAAATAATCTATCCAGTGTATCACTTTTTCCTGAGAAAATAAGCTATCCAGTGTATCACTTTTTCCTGAGAAAATAAGCTATCCAGTGTATCACTTTTTCCTGAGAAAATAAGCTATCCAGTGTATCATTTTTTCCTGAGAAAATAAGCTATCCAGTGTATCACTTTTTCCTGAGAAAATAAGCTATCCAGTGTATCACTTTTTCATGAGAAAATAAGCTATCCAGTGTATCATTTTTTCCTGAGAAAATAAGCTATCCAGTGTATCATTTTTTCCTGAGAAAATAAGCTATCCAGTGTATCACTTTTTCATGAGAAAATAAGCTATCCAGTGTATCACTTTTTCCTGAGAAAATAAGCTATCCAGTGTATCATTTTTTTCCTGAGAAAATAAGCTATCCAGTGTATCACTTTTTCATGAGAAAATAAGCTATCCAGTGTATCATTTTTTTCCTGAGAAAATAAGCTATCCAGTGTATCACTTTTTCATGAGAAAATAATCTATCCAGTGTATCACTTTTTCATGAGAAAATAATCTATCCAGTGTATCACTTTTTCCTGAGGAAAAAAGCTATCCGAATGCATCCCGTCTAACTTTAAGAAGCAAAAAGAAAGAAGCTGGAAACTCTTCTCGCAAAGCTAAAACTTAGTTACTTTAGTTTTTTATTCAAATTATCTCTGTGTAACTTCACAAACTTCTATCTAATCAAACCATTCACTGCGTGCTAAACAGCAACAACTTTAACTACAATCAGAAGCAACTTATAGAGCTACAGACCTAGTGTGCACTTTAATGAATTTTTTCACAAGTTTCATAATCTGGATAAGTTAATAGTTACAAAGCTAAGAAATGTAATTACTTTCACATCATTCATATTAAATACTTTATTATAATATATAATGAAACTATTGCCACTATCCACAATCTCCAGGTAAACAAATTGATTACTAAAAACTTTTAAATTAGAATTTCAATTCCTGTGTTCCTGATCGGTTAATTCACTCAATAATAATCCAATTATCGACCATTAAAATGAATTAAGTCAACATGACTTTAATTATTCTGTTGATGAGTCACCTTTTACTTCATGGAACAAGGGGAGATTTTGGAGTTATGTTACAGTCCATTTGTAAACAATTTAAAAATGTATGCTACTTTAAAAAATTAGTGTGACTGATATTTCTTGTTGCATTAAATCTGTATATGATAAAATGCACTGTTGAATAAAAAAATATTAAAAGTATACGTACTCACTTTCTGCGTTAATTAATATCAAATATAGTGAGTAACCTTAATTCACTTTCTGCGTAAGTTCGTTCTCACTAAATAAAGTGAGTAACAGTAACTCACTTTCTGCGTAAGTTCTCAGTAAATGATATGAGTAACAGTGACTCACTTTCTGCGTAAGTTCTCACTAAATAAAGTGAGTAACAGTAACTCACTTTCTGCGTAAGTTCTCACTAAATAAAGTGAGTAACAGTAACTCACTTTCTGCGTAAGTTCTCACTAAATAAAGTGAGTAACAGTAACTCACTTTCTGCCGAAGTTCTCACTAAATGATATGAGTAACAGTAACTCACTTTCTGCCGAAGTTCTCACTAAATGATATGAGTAACAGTAACTCACTTTCTGCCGAAGTTCTCACTAAATGATATGAGTAACAGTAACTCACTTTCTGCGTAAGTTCTCACTAAATAAAGTGAGTAACAGTAACTCACTTTCTGCGTAAGTTCTCACTAAATAAAGTGAGTAACAGTAACTCACTTTCTGCCGAAGTTCTCACTAAATGATATGAGTAACAGTAACTCACTTTCTGCGTAAGTTCTCACTAAATAAAGTGAGTAACAGTAACTCACTTTCTGCGTAAGTTCTCACACTCCATTTGGTAGAAGTGCGCTTCTCCGGCACTGCTGTCATTTTCCAGCTGAAAATAGGAAATTAATATTAATTTATATGATGATAAAGAAGGAGATAATTAGATATCAGGAGAAAAGAATGGCAGGTTTGAAATTAAATTTATAGTTAAGATTAATAGGAAATATTGATTCTAGATCTTTTTCTTTTGTTGTGTCTTTTGTTTTACTCAATGAAGTACTATGGATGGAAAAAATTATGTTAATGGAATTATACTATTTATTATATTTTTTAAAGGTTTCTTTTTAAAATTTGCCATTTTATTTTTACAAAGTTGCCTAATGACGTAAAGCAAAAATTTATAGTAAATGCAAGTTTAAGCTATAATATTTCTTAACTCTTTAGCGAGCAGGTGGACACTCGTGTCTCCTTTCATTTAGTAGTCACATGGGATCAATTGTCAATATGTGTCCTCTTCAATTTTTTTTTGTTAATTAAAAAAAAAATCTCATCAAATGATTTTTATATCCTCACTGATGTCTAAACTTAAAAAAAGTTATTAAATATTATTTTCAAAGTCAGAGTAGAAAAAAAGTGGCTCGCTAAAGGGTTAAAACTATGAAAATCAACACTAAGGGTACGGTTACTATGCATGCGTATTCAAGCGATTTTTCGCACTGACGATATCGTCAGAACTGATCGTCAGTGCGAGGTGGTTACACTGTACGCGATTTCTGATCGTCAGTGTGTTTCTGCCCCATATAATATTGGGGTCTAAACTATGTTTATTTGATATAATTTTCGGGAGGAATTAATACATGTGTGCCTCTGAAATAATAGACGCAACTCTAATTTGATTATTATTTTCACAATTTCACTACACACAATTTTGAAATACCTAAATAGAGAAATGATGAGAATATTTTTATGTAATATATTTATTGATAGGTATTCCATTCTATTAAAAATAAAAATTGTACAAAGTAACAACCAATTCAAGCCTTTATATATAATTATATTATGATTAAATTAATTTCATATAATTAAATAATATCTGTATTATTTCTGATACCTAGTCTCAAATAATATATTTCCAAAATGCTTGGGTAAACAGTAACAGCAATCAAAAGAAAGAGGAATATACACAAAAACACGGTAAGTTGTCGCAAGTCGCATGAAAAAATCAAACTCATTTGAACGCTGAAGTTAGTCTGACGACTTCGTACGTATTCTGACGACCAAATCGCAGCCACTGTAACCATTCCCATTGGAAATTATGAATTTGATTTTCATCCGATTTCATCAGAAGTCGTCAGTTCGAAAAATCGCTTGAATACGCATCCATATAGTACGGTTACTATATGGATGCGTATACACATGTATTAATTCCTCCCGAAAATTATATCAAATAAACATAGTTTAGACCCCAATATTAATGGGACAGAAACACACTGACGATCAGAAATCGCGTTCAGTGTAACCACCTCGCACTGACGATCAGTTCTGACGATATCGTCAGTGCGAAAAATCGCTTGAATACGCATGCATAGTAACCGTACCCTAAGGAATAGTTCTTGCTTTAGACTTCAAAGCAAATTTTATTATGCCATTTATATACATAGTTGTTAGTGTTATAATACTGATAAATATAGACGATAAGCGATAAAAAGTATATAAAAAGACACTACATTTAATGGAACTATTCATTTTGAATTATAATTTATATGAGTTTCGATGAAAGTAAGAATACTATACCAACCGAGCAATAATACTGATTAACTAATAATCAATTAGAACAAATAGATGTTTAAAAAGAGTGACTGAGTTTTCATTGATGTGAGCCAATAGCAATTAGGTAATTGTTTGTTGTCTGATGAATGTCAAATGAACCGGTAATTAGCAGACAATTGTTCGGCAGACTGAAAATTGGATACATTTGGTAATTCACACTCTAACTGCTATATAGCAAATAATATAACTTTTTTGAAACTAATTAACTCTGTAAATTGTTATAAGTAATATCATTTACTATCAACATATTCATTTTAAGAAAATTATATATATAGTCACCTAGCTCCCAACATTTTTATATGTTTATTTTCTGATCTAGTATATTTTGTCACGTAAATTTAGTCCACGGATCCATTAAAACTGAATTTACGTTCTAATTAATATCAGCAAAGGTTGTCTTCCAATTTTGTAATACAAAATATATATAATTATGATAAAATATACGGTAAATATACACTTTATAATGCATAATGAAGTATTTCAGAGACGAATTGCCCGATGGAGGAAATGTCCGTTGACGGATTGAATGTTCGGCCGGCCACGCTTCCAAATCACAGCGAAATTAATGAAAAATTAGTTTATAAATAATTTATGACTTCAGAATTTTTTTTATTCAATTTATTAACACTATAAAGCGATTCATTATAATTTATAGACCAATAAGTGAATTTTGATATATCATTTAACTAATTAAAAGATATGAATTCTGAAGAAATAGTAAAAGAAATTCTCAAACCGTATAACAGAATCCATGCTGTGAATATATTCAACCACATTGACTAATTTGGGGAAATTGGCTGTCGGAAGTGTTCATCAGTAGCAATTGAGTCTATCGAATGATAGGCGATTGACTCGAAAGACAGTAATTGACAAGGGAAAACCTATCGCCTGATTAACATGGACCTCATCTGTATACAGTGTAGTTCATTTGGAATTACAAATTTAGAGGACGAAACAAACGACTGTAGAATTTATGACAGTGTATTAAATGAACAAAGTATCTATTATGACTACCAAATATAATTTATTAAGACTAGTACAGTTTATTCATTGTCAAAAAGATTATTTGGTTTCAATTTTAGCATCACAAGATTTGCAATTCAATATTCCTACATCAAAGAGCTTTATGGAGGCCCATAGAAAATTTTAGAAGACGCATTACAATTCAATTTTCTATGGTGAGTTAAACAAAATATCTATGTTCCCTTCAATTTTTAATGCGTATTTCATGAAAGTACGACTCTCATATCTTCCTAAGTGTCCATACATTAAAAGAGAGGTAACTAACAAACAGATTCAGATTATCTGGTCCAGATTATTCCATTAAAGGCTCCAGTTGACAAGGAATGCATTTGCTTACCAATTGGCTATTTCCAGCAAGAGAAAAGAACATTGCATGTATCTCTGTGATACATGCATCTCTACTACGCTAGATGTTAACTGCAGAAAACAACGGACTGGAAACTAGCTAAGGTTCAATGAAATTGAAACACATTCAGATTTGATGGCATCCAAATTATTATTAATTTTTACACAATTATAACTAACTATTAAAATAGAATGAAATTGGAGATAAAACTTGACATGGGTCATAGAAAAAAAAATTCTTCTATAGTGCATTAATAAAATCCTGGTAAATTTAAAAAAGGAGTTAGAGAAAAATGAAATAGTTAATTCTCCACAAAGTATTACATTTTTTTATTTTGATAAATTATAGCAATTATAAATTAATGGGTGATTATGGAGCAATTCAAACAATACCGCTTTCATTTTTATAATTATGTAAATATACGATTAATAATGTAATAATTAAGGTATTTGTGTAGGGGAGAACTGGGAGCATTCGGACAGATGGATGGTTCGGACAACTCGTTTAAACATGTTTATAATTGTTGGAACTACCGCTTATTGCAACTGAATGTGTGCCACATGTTAACCGTCAGCTATTTGAAAGATCCCGTGTGGAGATGCAGTATTTCGCCCACGAGGGGTAATTTACTGTTTTCTTCAATATTTTGTGATTCAATTGGATCGTGTGTGGACTATATGAATACGAAACTGATTCTAAATCTAAAAGATATGAATTGTATCAATATTTTATGTTATGTTTGATGTGTTAAAAAATAATACAATTGAAATTAGAAAAATGGTGATGTTTTTAATTTTGAAGTGTCATTTGGGATGAATCGGACACTTCTGTAGAGGTTGGTTTGGATGGTGTCCGAACCTTCCATCTGTCCACCATTACAATTTATTGAAGTAATTCTTATTAAAAGAGGACATTCTAACTTGAAGTTAATTATTTTAATTGACATAGCATTCGTTTATAAGATTAGTTGCAACTTTTAATATTAGTGTCTTTATTTGACAGTTTGACGATCGTATTCATGCCTGTTCATTATAAAAGAAAACTGATAGAGGACGTAATAAAAAAGGTATTCAAAAAACTTTTCATGAATTCCAAAAAGGTTTATCTGTCAGAAAAGCTGCTGAAATTGGAGGTGTAGCAAGATCTAGGAAATAGTTATACCCAAAGTATAAGGCAATAGTTATACAATATGCTTTTGATATATAGCTGTTAAATATAAGGATAATTTCACAGTGATTACTCATGGGCTATCTATATTTTGTTGGAGAAGATGTTCAATCATTACAATAATATTATTATGATAAAATTTCAAATACGATGAATTATTACTGTGAATAACAAGTCATTATGGTTCATTTCAATTGAGTTAGTAGATCCGAATTCTATCCTATCATTTTATTACCCAAATTTTTAATGTTTCAACCATTTTTATGGTGTTCAAATCATCCTTACAGCTTGTCCGAAGTCTTCCTCTAGGAAGGAGCATTCGGACACTTGAATCTCTCCTACAATTTGTCTTATGACTTTCGAATGGAGGTTTAAGCTGTAAAAAAGTCTCAATAAAAATTGTAGTAAATGATTTATCTACATACAGAAATATTTATATAGTTAAATTCGAATTAGTTTACGAATTATTCCTTTTTCCCCACAAGAGTTCGAATGCTCCCGGTTCTCCCCTATATGACACACCGAATCAGAGATTACTACTCATAATTTCTTAAATTCTTAAACTTAAGTGATTATTAATCAAAAAAGGTATATAAATTATACTATTATACTGTATCGTACTAGCAGGTATTGCTATAAAGAAAAGGGTTGATTTAAATATTTTGAGCACCAAACTTTATAATTGACAGGGGCTGAAACAGAGTTTTCAGATTTCTGCTGTTTTACAAAGTATTTTAAAGTTCAGTATTGTTTCAAATCCAAAAACATTATGCAACTACAGTTCTTTTTTCTGATGTCCGGAACAGACTTCAGACAATGTAAAGTTCTAAAAAGTTGACTCCTTAAAGTAACTTTTATTCTGTGAGCACCAATAGCAATTTCTTTAAACCATACAAACTCTTTGGTGGATTAAAGACGCCATTTCTTGATCGTAATTTGTTTTTTCTTGATGCAGAGTAAAATGGGCGTATATTAATTAATGTTTTGTTTCGAAGAAACTATTCTTTAAATTTTACCAGTATACATAATATGTTTTACCAGTATACCTAATAAGTTTTACCAGTATACTTAAAAAGTTTTACCAGTATACCTAATAAGTTTTACCAGTATACCTAATAAGTTTTACCAGTATACCTAAAAAGTTTCACCAGTATACCTAATAAGTTTTACCAGTATACCTAATAGTTTTCACCAGTATACCTAATAAGTTTTACCAGTATACCTAACCAGTATACCCAATAGGTTTTAATTTTCTCCCTCCTGAACATACCATGTTATCTACTTAATTGAAAATATCTACAATATTTTTCATTACGCTTTTAGCACATCATTTATTTTCTACCTCTACACCACTAAGCTCATTCTCAATCCATTACCGCTTGTAAAACACAAAGCCTCTGAAGAAAAAACTGACTTCAACAAACTGCCATATCAATTTCAGAGAGAGGGAGAGTCTCATTATTCTTGAACAGCGCTTAAATAAATGAGGACAAAATTGGGAGATATTGTCCTGTACATCACAGCTCAGAGAACAGAGTCCACAAAGCAAGACTGTGAAAGAGGAAAGAAACAAAGACAATGGAGCTACAAATCAAGAAAAAACCATCTCACTGAATCTTTTCTGTAGAACAGGAACTGTCAATATATTTGGATCGTCTATGTTTTTAAAAATACCAGGATCCATGTTTTTAAAAATACCAGGATCCATGTTTTTAAAAATACCAGGATCCATGTTTTTAAAAATACCAGGATCCATGTTTTTAAAAATACCAGGATCCATGTTTTTAAAAATACCAGGATCCATGTTTTTAAAATACCAGGATCCATGTTTTTAAAAATTCCAGGATCCATGTTTTTAAAAATACCAGGATCCATGTTTCTAAAATACCAGGATCCATCTTTCTAAAAATACCAGGATCCATGTTTTCTAAAAATACCAGGATCCATGTTTCTAAAATACCAGGATCCATGTTTCTAAGAATACCATGATTCATGTTTCTAAAAATACCAGGATCCATGTTTCTAAAAATACCAGTATCCATGTTTCTAAGTATACCAGGATCCATGTTTTTAAAATACCAGGTTCCATGTTTCTAAGAATAGCAAGAATCATGTTTCTAGGAATACCAGAATCCATGTTTCTAAAAATACCAAGATCCATGTTTCTAAGAATACCAGAATCCATGTTTCTAAAGATAGTGGTTGGCGAGTGGATGCTGAAGACCAGAGCAATACGCAAAGTGGGTCTCGCCAAAATATTGCCATCATACGCGCCAATCATATCAAGCAGCGCAAAATATTCTTGTTATGAGAGCGGCAGAACGTCGAGTCGACATAAAACTAGCAGCTAAGCCCAAGCACTAACATTTCCGAGTGAATCATAACCTTTCGCCAAAGAAATACACTGCTAACTGTTTACTAAGTTGACATCTTTATGGTTACAGAGGAAAGTGTTATTCAGGATTCATAGTCTCTCATAATATTGTGTTGCAATTATTATATTTGCTCGGTGGTAAATGAACTATTTCTCCCATCACTCATTTGCTGGAACATTTTTCAATTATGTTGGAACAGTTTTGGGCACAATTATTTCAAACTAGTGTATGCGTGCCATCAAAAATGAAGACATGTCCATTATATCTATTTTATGTACTGTAACATTAATGTAATAATTATAGTTACTTGCTCCAATTTGCTCGAATATATTGAAGAGCATAAATAAATCTAATTAAGTTATTGAAACATTTACTCGACTCATATCTGAATAATTTCTTATCCATGATACCAGCTACAGGAAAATGTGACGGACAGACAGACAGAAGTCGCTCTTAATTATTATATGAATGATGATACAGCGTGTTATAATGGGCCACTGAAGATTAATTTGAATTCCATAAGAATCTTCCATGGTCCCTTCATAACTTTTCCCTTCAATAGATGCCCCATTGCCCTTCTTTCGGTAGCTCTTCACACCCTGGTGGGCGCAACTTCGCAATGTCCGCTACTCTTTAAGTTCTGAAGGCAATCAAGTGATGCAATGCATTTAAAGTTACTCTGCTTTGAAGAAGAGAAAATGAAGAGGCAGGGATGCGCTTAGAGAGAAACTGCCTCACATTAATTACTAAGATTTGATGTCAAGTCACATTATATATTACAATATTTTGCGCTATTTGAGTGATGCAGATGTAAATGGTAATGTAAATTTATTTAAATGTCAACTGTGAGAAAAAACTTATATAATAATTATGAATTATTATCTATATAATAGTATTAATATTGGTGTAGCTTCGATATCAACACATGGTCCATGCCTTCAGATGTAGGTATTTATTGAATAATGACGATCATATGAAGATCTCCTTTGTTTACTTCCTTTTCGTATTAATTTATTTTTCTTAGTTAACTTCTTCTGCATTTTTATTATTAAATTATATAATATAGCTAGGATTATACACAGCCTATATATATGAATACTTTGTTCAGTTTAGTTTTAAGAGAATGGCCAAATAGATGTGACACACTGCATATCTAATAAATCCTACCCGTTTATTTCACATTGATACATTAACCAAGTGATTGGGTATGACAACAATCCAATTCAAATAGATATTTAATGCTACTAGGATAAGTTTGTAAGTAAGTATTGTAAGTATTGTATAATTAGATATTGATTCACTCTTGAGCTACTATATAGTTTGAATCTCAACTTCGAATTTACTACGTTCATCAAGTAGGCGAAGTAGCATATTCACGATTGAGGATAAAATTCTATTACTCTGCAATACAATTATCCATTGAACCATCATTTAAATATTACTATCACCAATATCCATTCAAATTTTCATTCCCAGGAGCATAAGTGCAACATGAAGCCTCTTTCTTTCATTTGTACATTGCAACATCCGCCTTACAAATAATGCCGAGGTACTTTATACCAACAGTCTGTTTGAATTAGGTAACTGCACACTTAGAATCATACTTGAGGTTCTTTGATAGCAAGAACAGAGGCACTCTGTCAGGCTTCTTTGCATGTGTTGTGAAAAGATAGCAACTATTGTTAGTGAGAGAGCTTAATGTTCTATGGCTTAAAGAGAAAGAATTAGCTCTCAAACTGAACTTTGTTACCAAGTATAAGTACGCTTATGGTAATTTTATGAGATTTAATGAAAAGATCAAGTTATAGTGTTAAGTACATATTTCAGTTTTTATGATTAAGTTACTTACATGTAAAATTTTCTGTGTTCTCACATTTTTTGTGTGAGAAATTGTATTCATTACATCAAAATATATGTATAAGACAATTTAGGTGCTTAATTCAATGTATTCAAAAATTAAATATAGGAAATTTATTAATATTTATGCAGGAATACAATATTTTAGAATGGCCACTTAATTGACTTAAGCTGACTTTTTTACAGTTGTAATAAAAGTGTACCAATCTTAAATGATGAACAAATTATCATTAAAATTTCTTATATAACTTCTAACAATCGAATATTCATTTTACTCTGAACTGACAACTGTTTCATTTCAGAACGAAATGCATGAAGTGTTAACTCGTGAAGTTAATTAAAAAGACGAACAAACAAGAAGCAACGACAAGCTCCCACAGAACATTCTATCAAAGCACAAGTTAAACTGAGTTTGAGAATGTGAGAAAACAATTCTGAATGAGACCTTTAAAGGGCTGAAATTGTATACTAATCTTTTCTCGAACGAATTACAGTTTTATACAAGATTTCCCTATGAACAAAAATAGACAATTTTTAAATATAATTTATTTGTAGTAGATCTTTCTCCAACTGCATTTTCAATCTGTTGGAGTGCAAGTCTTACATCAGTTTACTTTACTTTAAATCTCTGTAGATACGATAGCAATGTCACTTCCACCGTTAATTACGTGCCAAATTATCTCTGAACATCAGTAAATGGATAATCATTTACTTGCTTAATATACAGGGTGGCTCAAAAAAAAGGAAACCCATTTTCAAACTAGTTTCTTTTACAAACTATCAAAGCTAGAAATTTTCTAAAAACACAGTTCTATTCGTTCACTTTTTGTGCATCAATCTTGATAATTTGTTAAGAGTTACGACAAAAATGAAACATTCAGCAACGAATTAAATAAAGGTACCTATAAATGGCTTTATAAAATCATCTCGCCATTAATTTTTACATCCTATTCGATACCTTCAAAATGCAGCTATCAAAAATACAGAGTTTTTGTTGTGACAATTTTTTTTAAACACTGTAAGTTTTACGCAGGTTCAACCTCATTTTGAACATTGCTTTCCGGAAAGATTTCCACCAACTATAAAACCATATTGACAAATGTTAATAAGTTCAAAACTGAAGAAACCACTTTTAATTTGAACAAAAATTGATCATGTCACAGGAGAAAAGAATGAACACATGAAAACATTAATCTTTTTCATGAACAGCATATTGATAATACAAAAATATAAATCAGATGGTAAGAATTAGATAGCATTTAAGACATATTTCACTAAATTGTTAAACACGATTTGAGATATTATCCTTTAAAGATGCATGTAAGGCTCGAACTCTTAGAACTGATTTACCACACCGTCTAAATTTTGCAAAATGGTTTCTGCAAAAAAATGCACATCTTGTATAGAAGATATCGTGATTGGTGACGAAGATGTATTTCCATGAATGAAAGAGTCGATAACCAAAACGTTAATTGAATAAAAAAATCTAGGATTAAATTTTTACTACTACCATATGGAAATAAATTATTCCTATTATGAACTTTTTTGCGTATTTCGTGCTCGAGCAAGCCATTTTTTGGTACCTTTTTTTAATTCGCTGCAGGGTGTTCAATTTTTATCGTAACTCTTAACAGATAATCAAGATAGATGCAGAAAAAGTAAACAAATAAAATTTTGTTTTTAGAAAAATTCCAACTTTGATAGTATGTAAAATAAACTAATTTGAAAAT
Organism: Caprella mutica; assembly: GCA_947561585.1. Classification (NCBI taxonomy): domain Eukaryota; kingdom Metazoa; phylum Arthropoda; class Malacostraca; order Amphipoda; family Caprellidae; genus Caprella; species Caprella mutica. Next base: position 76,926 of record CANNZV010000409.1, on the reverse strand, counting down.
GGGTTTCCTTTTATTTTTGCGCCACCCTGTACAGTATACATATATCACCTTATCGTGGGTGACCCAAAAATAGTGTACCCAACTTTAAATGAATATTAATATTATATTTTAATCGATATTAAATAATAAATTCATAGCTAATATATATATTTTTAAATACTATATATCAAACAAATTATAACTTTAATGATCCACTAATTAGTATATATTTCTTATTAGTTTTATTTGATTTTAAGATTTATGTATAGTTTAACGAATATTATTTGTAATTATTAATGATATGAATTGATTCATTATAAATTGAATAAATTAATTGAAATAATATGACCACTATTGCACCACGCCCTTCTATTAATACCTAAAAAGTAATGAATAGGAACAAGCTAAAACTTCTTTCAATTTATGCGCATTGGTTGTGATATATTCAAGATTTTGAACCTGATTTCTTTCTCAAATTCCGAATGTGGAACAGGCTTAGGAGGTTCATATTCCCAGAAGATTCCAAGATTGAGAAATGTGAGAAAAGCTTTCCAAATGTTCTCCGTGTGTGCATCTGGCAGAGGAAATTACTCTGATTTCAGAAGCTAGTCCTCAAGGGTGTCATAAGAAAGATTCCAGGAATATTCCAGTCGTGGAGCGTAGCTTTTAGTTCCAAGAAATGGTGTGATGAATAGAGGTGAGTTAATTAATTTACAAGATGTGTCTTTTTGGAAAGAAATTTATCTTTTAACTAAAGAATTTTTTTGTAAATGTATCCATGGATCGTGAAATTATCTGGTAAAATTTAAATAAAGTTTTAGTGCAATTTTTCTTATCCTAAAATTAGATTCTGAATGAATAATAGTTTAGTCAATGAAATCATTTATTGAATTATAAAATGCCTGCGCAATTTTCCCCGAATGTTTATAGTATTAAATATGACAGTATTCTCGTATTCTGGAGACATTTGTTCTCCCATAGAATACAATTTATATTTAGAAATGGCGGTCATATAATAAATTCTTAATGAATTGAAAATAAGTTCTGCCTTGCCGGAACTAAAATGAAAAATAGTTTTGACGGAGAGAAAGAAAAAGGGTATTCCCACGTCCCCGGGAAACATTTTAAATTGTCAACCCTCTGATGAATTGTTAGTACTGAAACGGGGATGTTTTGAAAGGATTTTAAAATGGGAGAATTAAAATATATTAAAGAGAAAATTTGTACATTTAGATATTTTTGGTAGGAAATAATTTTGTGAATATATAATTTTTGAATATTTTTACTTGATATGAGATGACTGAGAGAATATCATGTATGTCGTAGAACTCCTCTGTAGAGTAGTACCCCGTATAGTGAACAAATTTTCTTAAGTCTGTCAAAAAACGAATGGCTATTCATGGTAGACCAAAGAAAATTTGTTCACCAAACGGGATAGTTCTTTTACTCAGGACTCTACATCTACTACAGAGGAGCCCATTATACAGGGTGGTAGAAAAAAATTAAAATTATATAATTTTACGTACTATTAAAGATGTGATTTCAAAAAAAATTATTAGTTTACTTTTTCTGCATGTACCTTGAATCTGTTAAAGGTACGGCAAAACTTAAATATCCTGCAGCGAATTAAAAAAAATGGAATTGAAAAGGGCTAGGCGAGGACGAAATATACGAAAATAATTCACAATAGGAATAATTCATTGGATACGGATGGAAAAACATTAAATTCTACTATTTTGTGTAACGAATAAGTGACAATAAAAAACCTAATTTTAATTTGAAAGTTGACATTTAAGATAAAATTGATGCCTTAAATAAAATCAGTTCGCTGTTTATTTCTATCTCCTATTCGAAAAAGAACAAAGATATTTTTGTTATGACAAGTTATTTAAACACTGAAAGCTTTGAACAGGTTCAACCTCATTTTGAACATAGCTTTCCGGAAAGATTTTCACCAACTATAAAACAATATTGACAAATGTTAATAAGTTCAAAACTGTAGAAGCCACTTTAAATTTGAAACAAAAAGCAATCAGGTCACAGTAGAACAGAACGAACACATGAAAACATTAATATAATTCATCAACAGCTTATTGGGAATCTAAAAGTATCAATCAGAATGAATGAATTAGACATCACTGAAGAAAAATTCACTGAATTATAGATGTTTTCTACTGTACCACTTTCATTATTTTTCCTCAGATTATTATAGTTTAAAGTAATGGTACAATATACTATTGAATACATAACCCAGGTATAAAATCCTTCTTGCCTGTTAATCAAATAAACATTATCTATATTATCCCGCTTGAAGCAACAAAAACAAATGACATCACTTCATATTCTTTGTAACGCTATGTGGTCGCAAATACATTCTATCGAAACAATTTCTTATTGCTGTGCAGCTCTGTTTCTATCAAGTAAATCTTCCTCTTTAAGAATAAATCTAAATTTGAATGTCAGAAGTACAGTCATGAATATTCCCTAAATGAAACCAAATTACGAAAGTTAGCACATATATAGTTTGCAAAGGCTATTCTCGCCATTGAAAATTGAAGAAATAGATTTTTTTTTTCAAGAATACGTTTTTGTAATTATCTTGCATAACTGAGAATGTTACTGCCATGTAATCTAGAGAAAATGTTTATGAATTTTTTAGTTTCATTTTTCCTCAATTAGTTGATTTCTTATATTAGTTCTTATATTAGTTCTTATATTAGTTCTTATATTAGTTCTTATATAAGTTCTTATATTAGTTCTTATATTAGTTCTTATATTAGTTCATATATTAGTTCTTAAATCAGTTCTTATATTAGTTCTTACAATAGTTCTTATATTAGTTCTTATATTAGTTCTTATATAAGTTCTTATATTAGTTCTTATATTAGTTCTTATATTAGTTCATATATTAGTTCTTAAATCAGTTCTTATATTAGTTCTTACAATAGTTCTTATATTAGTTCTTAAATTATTTCATATATTAGTTCATATATTAGCTCTTATATTAGTTCTTACAATAGTTCTTATATTAGCTCTTATATTATTTCATATATTAGTTCATATATTAGTTCTTATATTAGTTCTTACAATAGTTCATATATTAGTTCTTATATTAGTTCTTATAATAGTTCTTATATTATTTCATATATTAGTTCTTACGATAGTTCTTATATTATTTCATATATTATTTCATATATTAGTTCATATATTAGTTCTTATATTAGTTCTTATAATAGTTCTTATATTATTTCATATATTATTTCATATATTAGTTCTTATATTAGTTCTAACAATAGTTCTTATATTATTTCATATATTATTTCATATATTAGTTCTTATATTAGTTCTTATATTAGTTCTTATAATAGTTCTTATATTATTTCATATATTATTTCATATATTAGTTCTTATATTAGTTCTAACAATAGTTCTTATATTATTTCATATATTATTTCATATATTAGTTCTTATATTAGTTCTTATAATAGTTCTTATATTATTTCAAATATTATTTCATATATTAGTTCTTATATTAGTTCTCATATTAGTTCATATATTAGTTCATATATTAGTTCTTATATTAGTTCTTATATTAGTTCTAATTAGCTTGGACTCAAATGAAATTTTGTAAATTTATTTCTATTTTACATAAATTTGTTTTTCAAAGTGAAGCTCCTACATATATTATATTGCTTCACTATATCTAAATAATGTAATATGTAGTGATAATGTTATACACTTAACAATTTAAAAGATAATTAATTTCTCCACCACAAGCACCACTATAATAATGATTACATATTTTCTATGTGTAATTATCAATTACTACGTGTGATGGATGTCATTCGCCTACAGTAAGGTTGTTGTTGTTACTTTAATGCTAAATTACATTGCCTAGATAGTAAATGAATGAGAATTATAGAATCTATTACAATGTAATAAATGTAAAATTTAGTTTATTTAGGTTTGAAATAATTAGGTACATAATAATACGCAAAGTATATATAATATGTAATACAATTAGTTTGATGTATTTAAGTGTATTATTTCATTTTCTCTAGTAAATTTTAATACAATTAAAATAACTACATTTTAAAATTAATGTAAAAACTGAAATATTTAACAAATTATTTAAGCACTAATAACTTAAGGACGGCTGAGCTGAAATTAGATGAAAGATTACTTCCATATTCTTTATATGCTCTGTACTGATATATCATGTACTTACTCTTTACGTTTGGTATACAACTAAACAAATAATTAACTATTCATTGTTCGATTGAAAATATAATAAATATGTATATGAATAAATATATCTGAATAAAAATATCAATTAAAAAGTAAATAAATACATTAATAAATATATCTATGAATAAATATGTATATTAAATAATAAATAATTACATTAATAAATATATATCTGAATGTATATATCTATGAATAAATATATCAATCATAAATATATTTATTCATAGTTATATTTCTGAATAAATATATCTATCAATCCAAAGTTTACTCACGCAGTCGCAATACAAATTCAATCGAGAGAAGAGAGAGGAATCACAGAAGGGGAGAAGATATAGATAGTACAGAAAGAAGAAGGGGAGAAGATATAGATAGTACAGAAAGAAGATGGGGAGAAGATATAGATAGTACAGAAAGAAGAAGGGGAGAAGATGTAGATAGTACAGAAAGAAGAAGGGGAAAAGATATAAATAGTACAGAAAGAAGAAAGGGAGAAGATGTAGATAGTACAGAAAGAAGAAGGGGAGAAGATGTAGATAGTACAGAAAGAAGAAGGGGAGAAGATGTAGATAGTACAGAAAGAAGAAGGGGAGAAGATGTAGATAGTACAGAAAGAAGAAGAGGAGAAGATGTAGATAGTACAGAAAGAAGAAGGGGAGAAGATGTAGATAGTACAGAAAGAAGAAGGGGAGAAGATGTAGATAGTACAGAAAGAAGAAGGGGAGAAGATGTAGATAGTACAGAAAGAAGAAGGGGAGAAGATGTAGATAGTACAGAAAGAAGAAGGGGAGAAGATGTAGATAGTACAGAAAGAAGAAGGGGAGAAGATGTAGATAGTACAGAAAGAAGAAGGGGAGAAGATGTAGATAGTACATAAAGAAGAAGGGGAGAAGATGTAGATAGTACAGAAAGAAGAAGGGGAGAAGATGTAGATAGTACAGAAAGAAGAAGGGGAGAAGATGTAGATAGTACATAAAGAAGAAGGGGAGAAGATGTAGATAGTACAGAAAGAAGAAGGGGAGAAGATGTAGATAGTACAGAAAGAAGAAGGGGAGAAGATGTAGATAGTACAGAAAGAAGAAGGGGAGAAGATGTAGATAGTACAGAAAGAAGAAGAGGAGAAGATGTAGATAGTACAGAAAGAAGAAGGGGAGAAGATGTAGATAGTACAGAAAGAAGAAGGGGAGAAGATGTAGATAGTACAGAAAGAAGAAGAGGAGAAGATGTAGATAGTACAGAAAGAAGAAGGGGAGAAGATGTAGATAGTACAGAAAGAAGAAGGGGAGAAGATGTAGATAGTACAGAAAGAAGAAGGGGAGAAGATGTAGATAGTACAGAAAGAAGAAGGAGAGAAGATGTAGATAGTACAGAGAGAAGAAGGGGATAAGATATAGATAGTACAGAAAGAAGAAGGGGAGAAGATGTAGATAGTACAGAAAGAAGAAGGGGAAAAGATATAAATAGTACAGAAAGAAGAAAGGGAGAAGATGTAGATAGTACAGAAAGAAGAAGGGGAGAAGATGTAGATAGTACAGAAAGAAGAAGGGGAGAAGATGTAGATAGTACAGAAAGAAGAAGGGGAGAAGATGTAGATAGTACAGAAAGAAGAAGGGGAGAAGATGTAGATAGTACAGAAAGAAGAAGAGGAGAAGATGTAGATAGTACAGAAAGAAGAAGGGGAGAAGATGTAGATAGTACAGAAAGAAGAAGGGGAGAAGATGTAGATAGTACAGAAAGAAGAAGGGGAGAAGATGTAGATAGTACAGAAAGAAGAAGGGGAGAAGATGTAGATAGTACAGAAAGAAGAAGGGGAGAAGATGTAGATAGTACAGAAAGAAGAAGAGGAGAAGATGTAGATAGTACAGAAAGAAGAAGGGGAGAAGATGTAGATAGTACAGAAAGAAGAAGGGGAGAAGATGTAGATAGTACAGAAAGAAGAAGGGGAGAAGATGTAGATAGTACAGAAAGAAGAAGGGGAGAAGATGTAGATAGTACAGAAAGAAGAAGGGGAGAAGATGTAGATAGTACATAAAGAAGAAGGGGAGAAGATGTAGATAGTACAGAAAGAAGAAGGGGAGAAGATGTAGATAGTACAGAAAGAAGAAGGGGAGAAGATGTAGATAGTACATAAAGAAGAAGGGTGGAAGTATCAAAGCGTGTTTGTAAGAAGTCAATACATCACACTGTGAGATTTTTAATGTTGGTGGACTCCATAGCAGCATGTACATAACAGTGCACTCTACTGAATATGTATCGCATGCTGATTGTAAATACGCCTCACCAGTTTGAACTGTGTAAGTCTTTATAAGTTTCTTTGATGGAATATAAACAGTTTAATGTTGTTTATTTATAATTCATTTCAAAAGTAAGAGAAAAATAACATTTGAGGTCTTTCAATGCCGCACACAATTTTCTCACCGTTTGCAGGATCGTAATATGGGTAAAAGATGTCAGCTTCTTAAAGTACTGTGGTTCTTAACCAGGATTAGATGGAAACTCAGTGGATCGGTGAGTCAGTTTTAGGGGTTCAGCGATTTAGTCATAATGTTTTTATTTTTGTGATATTTTTTTTTTTGTTCTTTGAATAAAGTAATTTTGTGTATAGTACAGTTTGTGCAGTACAGTAAAAATTAATACATATGTGTTCTGATTTTGAAGAAAAAAGTACTTTTTATATTTTCAAATACGATTGGTTTGATGAATGCGTGTATGAAACATTTGAGGTTTAGTACACACAGAGAACGGTTTTGTTAAATTAACTAAACGTATTTTGTCGATAACATTTGGTTATGGTAATGGGAAAATTTTGTTATTTTAACCATCAATTGAGTTAAATGAGCAATAAAATATTGTTCAAAGTTTTCTTCACTACAACAAAATATTTCTTTAAGTTAACAGTACATTTTTTGTAACAGAATATTGTTAAGGTTACTAAAAAATTGTTGTTCATATTAACTTAAATATTGCTATGATAACAATATAATATTGTTAAATGTTTTTTTTATTTCTAACAAAATGTTTTTGCTGTAGTAACTGAAAAATTTAGTTAAAATATAACATTGTTGTTTAACAAAATACCTTTGTCTTTATAAATAATAAGTTTGCTACAATAATATTATAATTTTGTTGATATATTTTTTAGTATCAACATTATTATATTGTCATTAGTAATAATTATCTGCCATTTCTTTTTGTTATTAGGCTTGATATAAATTTTAAGTTATTGTTCGTACAGTGATGTCCCTCGTCTGGTTTACGCGGGAAAAAGTTATGCATTGAGTCTTGGGGCAAATCTTAATGGTAAAAATATTGATACATATTGCAGCAAGTTCATTCTCAAGCCTTATTTACGTATCATAACTACGTAAGTAATAATACTTACTAGTATCATGATAAAACCTAGTAAGAAACTAGGTAGGTAGGTAGGTGGGAATTGATAAATAATAATAGATAGCTATTTTAAAAATATTCAATAAAAATGTTCTATTGCTTGTCATTATAAAAAAGAAAAGTTACGAAATCAATAGAATATTAAATAATATTTATTTATAATAACTTTAAAAGGCATGCATGTTTTCATATTGCTTAAAGTTCATTCCAATTCTACTTCTACCATGTCCAGGATGGCTGGGAGGTTAGCGCTGCAGACTGGTGATTGGAGATCGTCGGTTCGAGTCCTGAATGTACCACTTCACTTCTATGTTCATTTATTCCCATTTAATTTGTGTATAACAACATGTAACAGTAAACTAATTGATATAAAGCCAAATTTACATATATACTATGTGCAATAAAATAAGAAATAGTAATTAAAACAGCACAATCTATGTTTTCAGTTAAAATAACAAAATGATTTTGTTACTTCAAAAAATTATTTGTGTTGCTTTAAATATACTTTTTGTTGACATAACCAAATACTTTTTTTGAAGTAACAGTATTGTAATGTTACTATAACTAATAAGCCCTAGTTACTGTAACCTTGAAAATTCTAGTGTAACTATAACAAAAAAACCTCAACAAAAATATATATTTACTGTAACAAAATTATTTTGATGGCTCATAGCTGACTAACTTATTTTGTTGATACAACCAAAAACCAACTTTTTTTTGTTGTATCAACAAAACCGTTCTCTCTGTGTACCTACAATAAAGAGAATAAGAACCACTATGCTATGTGCTTTATATCATTATAATCTTCATACATTGCTAGATAATATGTATTATATGTCCATTATGTAATTAATATTGATAAAATCATGACATTTTAATGATTAACCTTACTCTCAATAATTACATAATTGATCAATGAAATCTTTTCTGTTGGACTTCCACACGCTATTTCACGCTTAAAATTCTAAGTAATTTAATCGTTCTTAGAGTAAAAACTTACCAATAATTAAGTAATTATAACATTAATTATATAGGATATCTATGTAGAAGCTGTGTGATTTTAAGTGACACTCTGAAAATATATGAAGATTGATTGGTGTGTCAACCATTATAGGTCCTTCTACTTCTCTATATAAAATAACCGAAAAACTATTGTGAACCTCACACTACAGAAAAATTAGAAAACAACGAATGTTTCAAATGAGAAGTTCTATCGCATTATTATCGAAAGAGTAACTGTGACTGATTTCTTAGAGTGTACTCATTTCCCTTTCTTTGTTTAAAATTTTAGATTATATCAGAAATAAAACTCTACATGTCCAAAACACATCTCTATTTCATAATATTACAAGTAGGGTTCTGCTATTTGGTTTTCAATTAAGCACTTGGAAATGAGTTAAGAAATACTGCTCGAAATATTATGAAATACATACAAATGTGTACTCCTGTAGAGTTTCATTAATACTTAATAATTTTCTTCTACAGAATTATTAGGTTTGGAAAATTGATAACTTTGATTATTTTGCAATTAGATTTCATCATAAGTTAATTTAAATAAGAAATAAAATGAATCGCTTTCAAATACCATTGAGTTTTCTTTTTAAATATAAATTAAATAGATATGGTAAGATGTAATTAAGTACTTACCTTGCTCTTGTAGATATTCGTTTTTCGTTGTAGCTCTGCATTGGCTTCCCTCAACACATCGTTGTTCTTGTTCAGTTGAGCGAGTTGTCCCTCCAACTCTTCACCACGGGTGTTGAGACCATAGACCACCTGGTGGAGGACAAGCAACTTATTATATTGTATTTCTGAGGAGGAAATATACTAACAAAAAATAGAGGAAACGTTTTTTTTTCTCTAAAGAGACAACTGTTATACATATATGTATATTATAGGCTTCTAGTTATTTTATAAATGAATATATGTTGTATTTCAAAAAAAGAATATCTTTTACCTATTAACATTTAGATTTACATTTAATGCCAGGAAACTGACACAATAAGGAATACAATGGAAATTTAATAATAAGTAATAATAATACATTTTAATATTATTTTCAAATATAGAAATCCATTCAATCATACATAGGATAGTAATCGCAGAGTCATTCAAATTTTCTAAACGACATTCCAAATATCTAAATGTACCCTCTGAAACTCCAGCTTCAAATATTGGCCTACTAAATCACAGTACATTTTTGCCCCCGACTGAAATCCTTGGAAAGAATTCAAGGGGGGCGATCTAGTGACGTAATTAAAATTCCTGAAGTCTCATCAGAATTCTTGCGCTGGTCTTATGGGGGATAAATCTTCTTTCATCAGATAGCACCGTGTAGCTGGTATCGTCAGGAGGAATTGCTCTCCATTGACAGAGTTATGGGGCCTTGTGATATAGAGATATGAAGTGAGATGGTGAAACTGGTAATTATGGCAAATTGGTGAGAAATTTATTATAAAGTTTTGAAAGGAAGGACCAATTTATTTGCTGAAAATTACGGGAATTAAGTCTCTGGATACGGTGTATTTCCCGCAACGGAATTTTATTTGCTCATTCTTAAATAATCTAAATATTTCCTTGCTTGTAGTTGTTGATCGTATTTGTATGCAAAATCCATAAACTAATTATAAGCATACATTAAATAAATGGTACAAATTTATTTCGGGTAGCCTGTGTGACTATTCACAAAAATATAAGTTAGTTTCATCTTATAGTTATAGATAATATGGAATTAATCTTCACTATGAATTTCAAATTAATAATTTTAGATTTTAAGTGTAATAGTGAACAAAAAAACAAGTACATTCTTTATAAAAGGGTACACCTTATACAGGACCACACATTAATATAATCCTGCTTCCAAACTTTAGCAATGATAGGACTGTACAGGCTCAAAATTTGACACAGCAATCCAAAAAAGTTACGTCATAGAGTTTTCCCAAAACCTTATGACACAATAACATTTAATCTTATATAATTTTTGGAAAATAGTACTATTTTTTAGAAAAAATTACAACTTATAAATTTAAACTCATTCTTTTGAGAGGTATACATTTTTGTAATTTCTATAATATATCAAAAAAAATGTCAAAATAGAGTTCATATTTTCAATAGTTTTATCAATTAATAAGCACTATATTAATTCTGAATATCCCACTATTTCATTTACACGCATTTGGGGCAATTTCCTCCAAGCTTAAATTACGTAATATATTTAATTGATTATAATTATTGCAGAGATGTTTTAAATGATCGCAGCAGTTGAATAAAACACTCCAATTACACTTTCAATGAATTCACCTGGCATGTCAATGAGAAATAGCTTCCCAATTAGCTGATAGAAACTTTTCATCAAATTGGAAAGACCGAAATAAAATGCAGGGGCGAATAACCGAACCAACTTAATGAACCAATTTCAAGTGAGGAGCGAGTTGCTAGAAAAATGGGAGTTTTCATATAAATAATTATGTATTCATACAGTTATATTGATAAGTAATATCGATATTAGTATCATTATATAATTTAGAAGCGTATTTTGAAAAATAATTATTTTTCCATATCTTCGAAAAATAGTAATAATTATAAAAGGTACTCATAAAATATGAATTAATTATAATGTTTGAAGTATGCAATAAAAGCTGCTCTGAATGAACGGTTCTTTTGCACCTTTGTATAAGAAATAATAATATGTATTAATTAATCTACCTTTCATTAACATGCTTTATCTATGAACAAATATTTCGAAAGATTAATTGATGAAAATGTTAAGATAAATTAGTGAAATGAACCCTGAAAAAACTATATTCTAAATATCTTGAGAAATATAAATATTAGTTCCGATAAAAGTATATAACTGTTGTGAAGAAACCTTCTCGAAGACAATTCTAATAAACTATACAAATATTTACTAAACATCATTGTTCAAAAACTTTATGTATGCTCAAAACATTTCAAATTAGCCCGCAACAGACTGTTATTCTTCTATCCAATGAAACTTTTATAAACTGAAAGAAAAATAACTTTGTTATCATTAAAACTTTTATTGGATAAATACCCCAATGCTGAATTTTTCACGGACAATAAATCCACGGACTAAAAGTGATTCATTCCGAGAGAGGACTCGATGCAGCAAAAATTCTAAAGAGATAAAAACTTTAGAGCGACTCATTGAAGCTCAAAAGAAACAAAAAAATGTTTAATCGATTTCACATTTCCACGAACTTTCATAGAAGCTATTTCTACCTCCATACATCCGGTCTTTTAAACAATACTGAAATGTATTCCATATTCCAACTAAATGGATAAAAATAAAATAAGATTATTACAGGAAATGGATATAATAAAGTGAATGATATCATGGAAAGATTTAAAGATATAGGGGAATATAATTATGCAAATATATCAATATGAAACCAAATGAATAGTTGAATATTCATGTATCAATGGAATTTTAAAGTTGTGCGATTTTGCGTACTTTGCACACTAACTTTGTTGTTCACTTATTTAATAAAAAGTAGACAAAAATACACCAATGCATTCAAACACAGTATCTATATTATCACGGGTTTAACCTGTCAAAACAGTAAAAGCAAAACACAGAATTCACAACACTGTCAAAAATATGAACATTCAACATTCGTAAAAAACATTTTGGTAACAACAACATCCATCATCTAGGATTACAACTTAGAATCCATTAAATATATTAACATTTCTTGTGTTTTTTTTTTCTCAGCACTCTGATCACTTACTCAGAAAACATCAAGAAAGTTTAAAGTCTGACCCCAAGAAGTTTATTAGGGTGTTTATTCATACCTTCTATAGTACCAATACAAACACTTCAAGAAGTTCAGGTTTAATAAGTAAAGCAACCTAAACACGTAGAAGGCTGATATCAAGTTGCTATCTTTCCCGGTGTAATACGATTCTCATCACAGGAACATCGTAGACAAGCTACAAATCATTTTCTTTATGGGGCTGTCAAGTTAAAGGTTGGATTTATGAACGGAACCAACAGAGAAGCCATTGTTGCCAAACCAAATATACTATTAGGCAAACAAATGCATTGTGAATGGGGGTAAGATGAATGGAAAATTAATTGCTAGAGAGCATCTAATGTGCGAAAAAAAAATTCAAAATCATAACATACTCTCAAAATCCACAATATCTAAAAATGTAAAGTGAAGCTGGGGGAATTGAAAAAACTATAAGATTTGAGTTAAAACTTGAAATATTTCATGTAGATCATCAAATCAAGTTGTAGAATACTTCCCAATCATTCATATCTTAATTTCTATGATAAACAATCTGCATAATAGGTATTAAACCAACCTATTCATGATGAAAAATTCTCAATCAATGACTATATCTATGTGCTATAGGTACCCTTATTAGCTACAGAGGTTCCTATGTTATGCGATACTAGTATGAGCATAACATTCGTATATCCTGCAGAACAAACAAATAGAGGCAAGCTAGTCTCAGAGAGGTGAGAACGAACAGCAAGAATAGATTCTTGATAAAGCGAGTACCACATTCTCATAAAACACTCATAAAATTCTGATGCAACCAGGTGTTTTGAGTTTACTCTGCAAGCTTTGTCTCAAAAGCGAGAGTCTTAAGTGGATCAACTAAATTTTAATACACTTATGTGTTTCTTGAGCTTAAACGTGTTTCAGTGTCTTAAATTTTCTTTCGTTGAAATGATGAGAGTAATTTCTGTAGAAATTAAACTGAAACACTAAAGTGTATATCACTGAAACACATTCAAGCTCTTCAAACACATAAGTGCATCAAAACAAGACACTAATTTATGGACTCAAGCTTATAGGGTAAACGTGTAACATTTGAATGTCTCACATTTTTCAGATTGTATATTATGTCATATATCGATATAAAACACATAGTGATGTCATCATCTAAGGAGCATTTTCGTTAACCGTGAAAAACTTTCACTCATCCTTATTTATGAAGTATCATGAAACTTTACGTAATTTTAGTATTTATATTGCATTGAAATTACGGTTCATTGAATTTGTAGACACCAGCAAAAGTAGGTACTTGTATATCTTTAATTTTTTTGGACAGCAAATATTGCCCGATAGGAAAAAAGCATTAAATTTGCAATAATTACATAAATAGATTTACTCATTATAAAAATAGGTAATTGCAATAACCTAATCTAGCGGGTTCCCCTCTATTTCCGTTTGGTTTGTTTGGTTTACCGCTAGGTGGCTTTCCTCTGAGTAATCAAGAACAAACAAGAAATACCGCCACCAATCACAGTGAATAACCTACCTACTGTACGAAATAGGTGTTATTTTCACACGTGAAAAGTCACTTCAATTACCGTATGGCTTAGAGCTAGTGGGGACTAACGGTTCTTTGCCGGTCATATTTGTATCCAAAAAGAATTTGGTAAACATTCTAAAATTTGATACATTTTCTTCATTTAGAGTGTAAATACTTCAAATTTCCTAAAAACTAATATATCTTTCAAAAAATCACTATAAGTTACGGTTAATATATTTATTGCATATATTGTATACTTTGTATATAATAGTTGATGTTCTAATTCTTGTAAATGTACTGTAAATGAGTTTCTTATTTAAATAGCTTAGTGCATTAAATAGTTTTAGAACCAATTGTATATTTTTGTATGTTGATTTTCAATAAGGTCTTCATTTTTCCTATTTTCAATAAAATCCAAAATTACTGATGATTTTATATATATGGGAAATATTTTAATATGAATCTGTAAGTGTGTTTGTCTAAGTTGGTTTATCATGTTATACAGATGCCTATTTAATAATTTAACAAACTATTCGTAAAATATCTCCTCGTTCTAATATCCGGAGTAACGTGACGTCATACAACCAATTTACTGTCAACGTACCATAACTAATGTAACAAGATTTCAAATAATATAAATGCCAAACAGAACATTAGATAATATGGAACTGACGTCATATCTCACGTGTAACGTCATATCTCACGTGTGACGTCATATCTCACGTGTGACGTCATATCTCACGGGTGACGTCATTTCTCACGTGTGACGTCATATTTCACGTTTGACGTCATATCTCACGTGTGACGTAATTTCTCACGTGTGACGTCATATTTCACGTTTGACGTCATATCTCACGTGTGACGTCATATTTCACGTTTGACGTCATTTCTCACGTGTGACGTCATTTCTCACGTGTGAGGTCATATTTCACGGTTGACGTCATATCTCACATGTGACGTCATATCTCACGTTTGACTTCATTTCTCACGTGTGACGTCATATTTCACGTGTGACGTCATATTTCACGTTTGACGTCATATCTCACGTGTGACGTCATTTCTCACGTGTGACGTCATATTTCACGGTTGACGTCATATCTCACGTGTGACGTCATATCTCACGTGTGACTTCATTTCTTACGTGTGATGTCATATTTCACGGTTGACGTCATATCTCACGTGTGACGTCATATCTCACTTTTGACGTCATATTTCACGTGTGACTTCATATCTCGTGTGACGTCATATCTCACGTGTGACGTCATATCTCACGTGTGACGTCATATCTCACGTGTGACGTCATATCTCACGTGTGACGTCATATCTCACGTGTGACGTCATTTCTCACGTGTGATGTCATATTTCACGGTTGACGTCATATCTCACGTGTGACGTCATATCTCACTTTTGACGTCATATTTCACGTGTGACTTCATATCTCGTGTGACGTCATATCTCCCGTGTGACGTCATCTCTCACGTGTGACGTCATCTCTCCCGTGTGACGTAACTGTCGATCTGAAGAATCACTGTGACTGTTTTCCCACAGTCATTTGCTTTAGCTTGACAAGTTTATGCACTGAATTAATTTGGGTGTATAAAAACGAGATTTTTTTATATTCTTGCAACATATGGTTAAAGCAAAGTAAAATAAACAATAAAATAATTCACAATTGTGTTTAACTAATGTAAGCGTACACATGTACTTTAATATATGAAAATATTTGAATTAGTTTATTCGATGGTTGATGAAAATATTTTTAAAAATATTATATAACTTGAAATTAAGGGACATACATATCGCCTTAATAAGGGCATAAATGCTAACTGTGATATTACCATTATACAGCAAATTAATACATCTTTAACATCTCTTCATTCTATAGAAAATGATTACAAAGAAACAATCATTAAAGGAAAGAAAGAGTTCATGAAAAGGAATTGCAAGAAAGGGACCTAAGCAATGCCACCTTCTGCATTACTACCTTGACCTCATCATAAAGCAACAATATAGTCACTAAAAAGTACAGTATTATAGTTTAGTACAGTATAGTTTGAGATAATATATTCACAAGAGATATAGTATAATATGAGCTATAGTATAGTATATTTACAAGAGATATAGTATAGTATAATATGAGCTATAGTATAGTAAATAGTTAAATATAATTAAATGCCTTACATATTATTAGGACAGATAGATATATGTGCCTCTAGATAGGTTACAGCATAATTAATGAGAACTGCTAATTAATTTTCTACACTTCGTAAAGATTTGTTGTAATTTTATTTCTGCTATATTAGCATGATTAAAATAATCCCAAATTATTAATATATTCTCTTTAATTTCATTTCTACTAATATTTCTATTTAATTTCAATGAAGTATCAATATTTGAGATGAAGTTACTATTTAACTGAAATGAATAAATAAGTTTCTAAGAATAATATAATTTACAATTCTAATTAATTCTAAAAAAAAATTGTATCAATATTTGAGATGATTTAATTAACAAATAAACTGAAGTGATCCAGTTAATAAATAAAAACATTATTAAATGGATTTTTGATGATTGTTTAGCATATCAGAATTTTATGTTCATCAATTAAATTATTTGTTTCTCAAACTTAAATATGAATTGGCTTTATAATGTTAAAGATCAGCTTTCAATAAGTTAAATAATTTGAACTAACTCTAATATTTAAAAAAAAATCTAACAAAGTCATCAAAGAGGATTTATAACTAGAAAGTTATTAAGTAATTACCAGAATGAATTGGAAATAATTATCGTGAATAGCAACTAAATATTTCAATAAAAAAATATTTAGATGAATACTCTAAATGCATTATATATTATAAGTGTAAGAAAACTTGCTGTTCTTATATAACAGTATTTAACATTACTTCTTTTGTTCATACCGTCCCATAGATATCTTAAATAAGAATAAATTGGAAGCGATCTCTATTCGTACTTTATTTTCTGCTAAAGTAAATAACTAGTCAACATCCATCAAACATTTAACCTATATAAAATTTTTAGTCAAGTTAGAGCCACCTACTATTTTTCATTTATTTAGCTGAAAAAAACACTGATATTTATTTCCTTTGTTTGGTGTCATTCTAATACATATTAACGTACATATTTTCTAACAGATTGTCCGTTTAATCAAATTTACGAGATTTATTCACTTTCGAAATTGAGGTTCAAAAGTGAGTTAGAGAGTAATTTTACTATGAAAATGAACATATATGTGATTTCAGAAAATTAATTTTTATTACTTAAACACTGCCAGGGGGTCTCTATGCAGGAAATCATACAAATTTTGCATTTCCTGCATTGGCTCATTTTCTACTTTACATAAGGCTTTAACTCAACTTCGAGACTGTTTTCTGTTTTTTCAGATATAATAAAAAGTTGATTTAAAAAAAATAATTTATTTCACATTATAACATCTATTTGACCGGATGAACGCAATTTTAACATCAAAATTGACTTTAGTTACCTATTTCAAGGACTGGATCAAATTTGATTTAGCACTCATGAATCAACTTTGAGCCATGAAACCGAGATCACAAGAAAATCCTTAAGTCGATTTCTGACCACGCAACTATGAGCCCCTCAACTATGAACCACGCAACTATGAGCCACTCAACTTTGAGACAATCAATATTAAAACGCTCGTGATATACTATTACGGTATTCGATGATTCATAATAGACATAAGAGCTTGTTTTTATTCAATATTTGACCAGAAGATGGAGAAAAAGTTAGTATTTTTAGAATATTCATCCCTCCTCTATTCCTTCTTTTGTAAGGCTGAGAATTAATATTTGTTTTGAGGTACGAGTTATTCATGGTATATTGGTAGTTTATACTAATATAATGGCTGCTAAATTAATTAATTTTGTAGAGGTGCATCGTCAGCGTTCAGAACTAATAGTCATATCGACGTCAAAAGGAATTTAAATGCAAGGGACTGAAAGAAGCAGCCAAATAGAAAAGTAGCTAAATGAACAAAGTCACCTACCACTGTTGATGACCAAGCTTATGGATGCAGAAAAGCTACTCCGTAAAAGTTGTCAATTAGCAAGGAATGTGAAAAAACGGAAGAAAAGCGCCTTGTGGCTTCATTCGCGGATGGAAGAGGAGAATGAAGAATTGACAATAAATGTAGCTGAAGAGCCTACCTAACACGAAATCTAAGACCTCGTAGTCATTATCCTCTAGGGCTATCCTTCGAAATTGAAACTAGCGTTTAAAAAATGATAAAAGACAATTAAAAATCCAAATTACAACAGATCCAATTAAGAGGCTCCACCCCCTTCTCTTCCATTCACCAGACAGCTTCAGGATAGAACTGTAGCTGGTACTACTATGCCAAATTTATTAACTTTTAAAATAATAGTACACGTTTGAAAGCCATTCAGAATGAGAACGGGAACTAATTTTAAGGTTTCATGAACTAACGTGCTCTTGAAATCAAGCTCAAACTAGAGTAAGGAAGATATTTATGTTTGAGAATGAATAGTTATGTATATACAGAATATTGCGTTTTGGCCCTTGTACACTGCCAATGAGTTGTATTACAGAAAAACATACAAAATATGTACTTCTCGTCTTTGACTTAATTTTCTTTTTCCCTACTATTTAGCCGTCAATTCTGTCATTCACGTATAATAAAGAGATGGTACAAAACCAATATACAAGGCCTCGGATTCATTTGAGACTAAAAAATCGGAATATCTTGACTTTTGAAAAATGCAGTACAAACACACTGTTTCGTTACTCCACTACCTATAGATAGATAGTTGACATCATCGATATATTCCTACTCTGTTTTTGTTCAGTAGCTAACAGTTGAATTAAACTTTGTATTTTTTAGTTTAATAATGCAGTGTTTTGAAAACTACATTTAACAATTCTGACATAATTCACATATTTTATATCAAATGAAGTTTTTTTTAGCAAACTAGTGAAAGATGAAAATAAAATAGAATCGTCCCAAACAGATGCAATATCAACACTTAAAAAAATTGCAATACCTAATTTTATTTAGCTAGCAGTTAATTTTACATTCAATAAATTCAAACTACTTGAAAAATTCGAATAAACTAATTATTTTATCACTACAGATTTTACCGAAGCATGCTAACATGAAAATCAGTGACTAAATTGATAAATTAAGATTAGACATTAACAGTTCAGAAATTATCTTTATTATACTGAAATATTTCAATTAACTCTCAATAATCCCAATTAGAAGAATATATTGAAATTATGATTGAATCACACACATTTTACGGAGACATGCAGCAGAAAATAACATTTTAATTATGCAACCCTTATGTATCTGAATAATATTAGGACAGGTGACCCTTCTTTACAGGATGAGGTCCATTAAGGGAACCGGAACCAGTGGATAAGTAAACACGATCTCAATGCTTCAACATACATTGAAGACAGACTCGTTAATCACTTACTTTCACATACAAACTAACTTACAACTGCAATGATGGAACATAATTAATTTAGTAGGGGGTTGTTGTTGTTGTTGTCGACCCCGCTCCATCACTGACACAGTGGTGGAGCCCTCACACCGAGAGACGGCGCAGCTGCCCGCCAGGGTTCCCCCAGACCCACAGGCGAGAAACCCCACTCCCCCCAGCCGGAGATGCTGAGTTTCGGCCAGGACCAGGTGGTGGAAATGTGCACTGGGTCGGCTGTATGTGTGTGTAGTGCGTGTTAAATGTTATGCGTGTTGGTGAAGTGTGTGTGTGTTCCTCTCATGTACTCCACTCCCCCATCCCCCCCCCTACGTTCCCAGTAGAGCTACCCACCTGTCTCTAAGGGGAGCAACTCCAGCTGGGTCAGTCCAGAGGTTCTCCGGAGTGAGGGTGGTAGGGACTGCAGTACAGTTGAAGAGATGTTTAGTGTCGTGCGTGTTGGTGTTACAAAGTGGACAGTGTGGTGTTGGGTGTGTGTCGGGTGATATCTTGTGTAAGTAGCTGTAGAGAAGTGGTGATTTGTTTGTCCTTAGTTGTGCGAGTTGTCTGCGTGTGTGTTTGGGTAGTGTTTGTTCGTTAGTGTTGATGTCTGGTGGTGTGGCGTTCAGAATTTTGTTGATTTGTTTGTTGTTTAGGTATGTTTGAACTGTTTGTGTGTGTATTGTTTTCATGTTTTGTTTGATGGTGTCTGTTGATGTGGTGTCTGGTGGTGTGTCTAGATTGATTGTGTAGTTGTTGTTGTTGTCATGGATGGTCTGTTTTTTGTGTCTTTGTGAGGTGTTCTGATGTGTGAGGTAGTGCAGTGGGTGGTCAGGGTGTTGTGTCTTTTGTCTGTATTGTGATGCGTGTAGTTGTAGGTGTTGTTTGAGAGGGAGGGTTTGTGTTTCGTCGTGGAGATGTTGTATGTTTGTGTCTCGTGTGCAACCTGTGGCTATTCTAAGTGCTGTGTTTTGTACGATCTGTAGTGTGTTGATGTTTGTGTCTGATGTGATGGGTGACCAAACTGTGTTACTGTACTCTAGGACGGGGCGTGTAATTGTTTTGTATGTATTTAGAAGTGTTTCTTTTGTTTTGCCCCAGTGTGTAGATGTGAGAGCTTTGATGACTTTAAGGGTCTGTTTGGCTTTTTGTGTTGTGTGTTTTATGTGTTGTGAGTATGTGAGCTTGGGGTCAAAGATGACTCCAAGTATTTTGGGGTTGCTTGTTGTGGGTAGGTCTGTGTCTTGTATTTTGAGTGTGAGTGTTGTGCTGTATTCTGCTGGATCAGGAGTGAAAAGTGTTGTTTGTGTTTTGGAGGCATTGAGTGTTAGTTGGTTTTGTTTTGTCCAGGTGTGTATCTGTTCTAGGTATGGTTGTATTTGTGCCTGTGCTTGTCTGTGGTTCTTGTGTGATGAGAGAATGGTGATGTCGTCTGCGTATGTGATGAGTTGTACTGTGGGTGGTGGTGTGGGTATGTCAGATGTGTATATGTTGAAGAGTGTTGGTGATAGGACGCCTCCTTGTGGTACTCCTGTTTTCATGTGTCTGTGTCTGGAGTTTGTTCCGTTGTATTGTGTGTAGTTGTTGCGTCCTTTTATGTAGTTGGCTATGAATTTGATGACTGTGTGTGGGATGTTAGTGTTGTGGATTTTGTGAATTAGTTTGTGTATGTTGACCGTGTCAAAGGCCTTGGACATGTCCAATGCCACTGACACGGTTCTGTCTGGTGGTTGTTTTTTGTTGAAACCTTGTGTGATGATGTTGTTTATGATGTGTAGTGCTATTGTTGTGGAGTGTTTGGTTTTGAAGCCATGTTGATGTGTTTGTGTAGTGATGTTAGGTGTTATGTACCTGTTGAGTAGGATTTTTTCTATTGTTTTGGCTAATGGTGAGAGTAGTGAGATTGGTCTGTAGGAAGTGCCTGTGTTTTTGTCTTTGTTAGGTTTGAGTATTGGTATGATTTTGGCGGTCTTCCATATGTGTGGTATGTTGTTTGTGTTGAGTACAATGTTGTATATGGTTGTGAGGTATGTTATGGCGTGTGTACCTAGATGTTTCAAGTGTTTTATGTTAATGTTGTCAGGGCCTGTAGAGTTGTTGTTTTTGGAGCTTTTGATGGCTTCTATTACCTGTGTTTCTGTGATGGTGATGGGTGTGCTTGTGAGGTGTTTTGTGTGTTTGTCTATTCGTCTGTTTGTGTTGTGTGTTTTGTGAATTATGTTGTTTGTGAATTGTTTGTTGAATTGTTCTGCTTTTTGTTTGTTGTTTGTGGCTGTTGTGTCATTGAATTGAATTGTGTTGTTCGGTGCTTGTTGTGGTTTTTTGTTTGTGAGCCCTGCTATGGTTTTCCAGAGAATGTGAGTGTTTGTTTTGTGGTCCCACTGATCGTCAAGGTGGTCTTTCCATAGTTGTTCTTTGTGTTTTTGTATTTTTGTGTCAATTAGTAGGGGGTTTAGCATCTGCTTCGGAACCAAAGGCCATATAGCTGACGTCAAAAGGAAATTACTTACAAGGGGCTGGAAGAAACAGTCAGAAAGGAAAGTGGCACCATGAAGAAAGTCACTTACCACCGTTGGTGACAATGCTTATGGATGCAGAAAAGCTACTTCGTGAATGCAGTCACTTACCAATGAATGTGATGAAAAGGGACACAAGCACCGGTGGCTGCACTCAAAGATGGAAGAGGAAAATGAAGAGGTGATAGGAAATTAAATCTTTGACCCTATCACAATTATCTAGAACTTCGTAGTTGAAGAGCATAACACTAGCGCTATCCTCTAAAACTGTAAGTAGCATTAAAAAAAATGATAAAGATATTAAAAATATAATAAGATGATTCATAATCCAAATTACAACAGTTTGAGACCCAAAGGACGCCACGACCCCTTCTCTTCCATTCACCACAGACAGCTTCAGGATAGAGCCCCACCTCCATTTAGTAACACAATGGCAAAATAAATTCGAAGCTAACACATTTTCTATTTAACAAAAACAAAGATATTATAATATTCAAAAGTGAACATTATTTAATAATAAATTGAGCGAATATTTAGAAATATAGATTGAAAATAAGTAGCTATGGCTACCAATTGTAAGTCTACATAAATTTATTCTATTGGAGGCCTCGTAACTTTGATTGTTCATAGATCTTCTGTTTTTTGTTTCTTATTCTTCCTTTGATGTTCTTACTTTTTTTTTCATTGTATTTTCTATTGTTCTTATTTATTCTCTCCTGCATTTTCTTAGCTATAAAGCTATAACAATAGGAAAATATACGACAGGAGACAGCAGCTCAGGTTGATGGTGAAGCAGAAGTAGATGACTATGAATCTGAAAAGAAAATATCTGTAAATATACAAATATTTCATGAAACCAAGTAGAATATGATAAATTATTAGAAAAATGAATAGCTACATGTATAAAGCACGAATTGATATTATTTATCAGTTACACGATTAACAGCAAGAACAGAAAACATTGAAGAGAAATGAAGACCAAATTCGACAGAAGAGGCTCAAAAAAAAAAAAAGGGATCAAACAAGAGAAAGAAAAGGATCAAGCAAAAGAAGAGAAAAGGATCAAACAAAAGAAGAGAAAAGGATCAAACAAATAAAAAAAAAAGAGAGAAGGTAAACAAATAAAAAAAAAAGAGAGAAGGTAAACAAATAAAAAAAAAAGAGAGAAGGTAAACAAATAAAAAAAAAAGAGAGAAGGTAAACAAATAAAAAAAAAAGAGAGAAGGTAAGCAAATAAAAAAAAAAGAGAGAAGGTAAGCAAATAAAAAAAAAAGAGAGAAGGTAAGCAAATAAAAAAAAAAGAGAGAAGGTAAGCAAATAAAAAAAAAAAGAGAGAAGGTAAGCAAATAAAAAAAAAAAGAGAGAAGGTAAGCAAATAAAAAAAAAAAGAGAGAAGGTAAGCAAATAAAAAAAAAAAGAGAGAAGGTAAACAAATAAAAAAAAAAAGAGAGAAGGTAAACAAATAAAAAAAAAAGAGAGAAGGTAAACAAATAAAAAAAAAAGAGAGAAGGTAAACAAATAAAAAAAAAAGAGAGAAGGTAAACAAATAAAAAAAAAGAGAGAAGGTAAACAAATAAAAAAAAAGAGAAAAGGATCAAACAAATAAAAAAAAAAGAGAGAAGGTAAACAAATAAAAAAAAAAGAGAGAAGGTAAACAAATAAAAAAAAAGAGAGAAGGTAAACAAATAAAAAAAAAAGAGAGAAGGTAAACAAATAAAAAAAAAAAGAGAGAAGGTAAACAAATAAAAAAAAAGAGAGAAGGTAAACAAATAAAAAAAAAAGAGAGAAGGTAAACAAATAAAAAAAAAGAGAAAAGGATCAAACAAATAAAAAAAAAAGAGAAAAGGTAAACAAATAAAAAAAAAAGAGAGAAGGTAAACAAATAAAAAAAAAAGAGAAAAGGTAAACAAATAAAAAAAAAAGAGAGAAGGTAAACAAATAAAAAAAAAAGAGAGAAGGTAAACAAATAAAAAAAAAAGAGAGAAGGTAAACAAATAAAAAAAAAAGAGAGAAGGTAAGCAAATAAAAAAAAAAGAGAGAAGGTAAGCAAATAAAAAAAAAAGAGAGAAGGTAAGCAAATAAAAAAAAAAGAGAGAAGGTAAGCAAATAAAAAAAAAAAGAGAGAAGGTAAACAAATAAAAAAAAAGAGAGAAGGTAAACAAATAAAAAAAAAAAGAGAGAAGGTAAACAAATAAAAAAAAAAGAGAGAAGGTAAACAAATAAAAAAAAAAGAGAGAAGGTAAACAAATAAAAAAAAAGAGAGAAGGTAAACAAATAAAAAAAAAGAGAAAAGGATCAAACAAATAAAAAATAAAGAGAGAAGGTAAACAAATAAAAAATAAAGAGAGAAGGTAAACAAATAAAAAAAAAAAGAGAGAAGGTAAACAAATAAAAAAAAAAGAGAGAAGGTAAACAAATAAAAAAAAAAGAGAGAAGGTAAACAAATAAAAAAAAAAGAGAGAAGGTAAACAAATAAAAAAAAAAGAGAGAAGGTAAACAAATAAAAAAAAAAGAGAGAAGGTAAACAAATAAAAAAAAAAGAGAGAAGGTAAACAAATAAAAAAAAAAGAGAGAAGGTAAACAAATAAAAAAAAAAGAGAGAAGGTAAACAAATAAAAAAAAAAGAGAGAAGGTAAACAAATAAAAAAAAAAGAGAGAAGGTAAACAAATAAAAAAAAAAGAGAGAAGGTAAACAAATAAAAAAAAAAGAGAGAAGGTAAACAAATAAAAAAAAAAGAGAGAAGGTAAACAAATAAAAAAAAAAGAGAGAAGGTAAACAAATAAAAAAAAAAAGATAGAAAGAGAACAAATAAAAAAAAAAAGATAGAAAGAGAACAAATAAAAAAAAAAAGATAGAAAGGGAACAAATAAAAAAAAAAAGATAGAAAGGGAACAAATAAAAAAAAAAGATAGAAAGGGAACAAATAAAAAAAAAGATAGAAAAGGAACAAATAAAAAAAAAGATAGAATGGGAACAAATAAAAAAAAAAGATAGAAAGGGAACAAATAAAAAAAAAGATCGAAAGGGAACAAATAAAAAAAAAGATCGAAAGGGAACAAATAAAAAAAAAGATAGAAAGGGAACAAATAAAAAAAAAAGATAGAAAGGGAACAAATAAAAAAAAAAGATAGAAAGGGAACAAATAAAAAAAAAAGATAGAAAGGGAACAAATAAAAAAAAAAGATAGAAAGGGAACAAATAAAAAAAAAAGATAGAAAGGGAACAAATAAAAAAGAGCAAAGGACTCTACAAAAAGAGCAAAGGACTCTACAAAAAGAGCAAAGGACTCTACAAAAAGAGCAAAGGACTCTACAAAAAGAGCAAAGGACTCTACAAAAAGAGCAAAGGACTCTACAAAAAGAGCAAAGGACTCTACAAAAAGAGCAAAGGACTCTACAAAAAGAGCAAAGGACTCTACAAAAAGAGAGAAGGACTCTACAAAAAGAGAGAAGGACTCTACAAAAAGAGAGAAGGACTCTACAAAAAGAGAGAAGGACTCTACAAAAAGAGAGAAGGACTCTACAAAAAGAGAGAAGGACTCTACAAAAAGAGAGAAGGACTCGACAAAAAGAGAGAAGGACTCGACAAAAAGAGAGAAGGACTCGACAAAAAGAGAGAAGGACTCGACAAAAAGAGAGAAGGACTCGACAAAAAGAGAGAAGGACTCGACAAAAAGAGAGAAGGACTCGACAAAAAGAGAGAAGGACTCGACAAAAAGAGAGAAGGACTCGACAAAAAGAGAGAAGGACTCGACAAAAAGAGAGAAGGAATCGACAAAAAGAGAGAAGGAATCGACAAAAAGAGAGAAGGACTCGACAAAAAGAGAGAAGGACTCGACAAAAAGAGAGAAGGACTCTGCAAGGAACACTATAACAATAATTCACATACACTCAACGAGCTATAGACTCCTTCCCTCTTAACAGACTCCATGGGTCTAGGCCTCCAGCTTATACAACAGCAATAATTCCGATCTATTTTAAAGAATATAAACAATTTAATGACATTTATCTAGTTTATGACTTATATATAATTAATTATCTACTTTTTGACTTCTAATTCAAATAACTCACCATCAAAATCTGGTGAAATTGGAGAGGACTGACGAACAAGTGAGCAGCTGCTGTACTGGGTTCTGTAAATATTAATTACATTAGTTGATTATATATGAAATATATGTTGATTATCTATGAAAAAAATCTATGTTTCATAGTGTGCGTCACAATGACAGGAAAAATGCCAGTTTAGTAAGAACATTCTTGTGTCATGCCTGATATATGTGCATGTCTTGAGACTATTTTATGAGTGATTTACTTGTTACTAACATGTTCTTCAACTTTTTTAAATTGAAACTTTACCCTATACCCAGTTCAATGTTCTAATACCCCCCCCCATCTTTATAAATGTTAAATTGAGACTTTACCCTATACCCAGTTCAATGTTCTAATACCCTCCCCCCCTCATCTTTATAAATGTTAAATTGATACTTTACCCTATACCCAGTTCAATGTTCTAATACCCTCCCCCCCTCATCTTTATAAATGTTAAATTGATACTTTACCCTATATCCAGTTCAATGTCCTAATGCCCCCCCCCCCATCAACTTTATAAATGTGAAATAGATACTTTACCCTATACCCAGTTCAATGTCCTAATGCCCCCCCCCCCCATCATCTTTATAAATGTGAAATAGATACTTTACCCTATACCCAGTTCAATGTCCTAATGCCCCCCCCCCCCCCCATCAACTTTATAAATGTGAAATAGATACTTTACCCTATACCCAGTTCAATGTCCTAATGCCCCCCCCCCCCATCATCTTTATAAATGTGAAATAGATACTTTACCCTATACCCAGTTCAATGTCCTAATGCCCCCCCCCCCCCCCATCATCTTTATAAATGTGAAATAGATACTTTACCAGGGTTGGTTAGGGGAAACCTCACAGAGGTTTTTTGGGGGAACTTGGGGGAAACCTTGATAGTCTATATAGGTAGTAATAATAATTTCATAATTCATTCCCATCATCCCATGACATGTGCAATGTTAACTTTAAGGTTACAAGGTATTGTAATTTTTATGGAACCAGTTCAGACTCCAGAGAACCAGAGTGCTCTGTACTCAAGTGACAAGTCATAATTAAGCTTGCTTGTTGGTTACCACTGCAAGTTATATTAATATAATTGGCTATATTAAGATGTTAGATCTATTTACCAAAAGGAAGCATGTAGTACCAAATACAAAAGTTTAGTTTTGTTATATTTATCAACAGTGAACAATAAAAGAAAAGAAAAATATTGAATATCAGTATATTTGATATTACTATTCCTTAGTTATCACAGTTTCTCAGTGAGAAGTTATTATAAATCAAAGGAATATACAGACATTGTGAAGGGGCACACAGACATTGTAAAGGGGCACACAGACATTGTAAGGGGGCACACAGACATTGTGAAGGGGCACACAGACATTGTAAAGGGGCACACAGACATTGTAAAGGGGCACACAGACATTGTAAAGGGGCACACAGACATTGTAAAGGGGCACACAGACATTGTAAAGGGGCACACAGACATTGTAAAGGGGCACACAGACATTGTAAAGGGGCACACAGACATTGTAAAGGGGCACACAGACATTGTAAAGGGGCACACAGACATTGTAAAGGGGCACACAGACATTGTAAAGGGGCACACAGACATTGTAAAGGGGCACACAGACATTGTAAAGGGGCACACAGACATTATAAAGGGGCACACAGACATTGTAAACTAGCATACTGACGTCGTAAAGCCCTTGGAGAAGTAATGAATATAGCTAATTTACGTTTCCCCCAGTTTCCCCAAAATATTTTTTTTTCAGTTTCCCCCATGATTCCCCATTTTGGGGGAAACCAACCTTGCCAACCCTGTACATTACTCTACATCCAGTTATAATAATATGGCTGATCAACCAATATTTTCTTAATTTACCACCAAAAATTAATGTTAACATAGGAATAAAAAGCTAAAGATTCGCCGACTTCAGACAACAAGTCGGTGGAATTTACCATGAAATACGGTCTGGTTCCCAGTCGAGTTAAATAAGATTTTCTAAAAAAAAGTTACTAGTTCATTAGAAGTGACTATTTTTTTACCCTGGCAATTACATTACTTATATACTTATACTATTAAATAAGTACAGTGCACTTTACTAAGTACACTTCAACTAAAAGGGCACTGTACATAATTGCACTAGTAGGTAGAATAATAATCAAACAAAAAAGTCAAAAATGAGGATTAAATGTTAAAAATGTCCCATATTCGGCAGGCCAGAACTGGATATTCTCGCCAATCTATAAATTCTCAAAGAACATCAACCCATTGTAACTGGAGTTTAATACAAATACTAATTGAATAACTAAAAGAGGAATTACCTATCTTTGACATAAATACTATGATAAACACACTAACATTTCAAAAAAACATCATACTTACAAGATGGCGATGCTGGTGATATTATGATTGCCAGTGTCCATCGTAGAATCTAGCTTCCCAACCATCTGGCGTTTCTCTCCATCTTGCACATGTAGCCTTATAGTAAATATTATATTTTGTGAAAAGTACTGTATATTTAGACATACTAAGTTTAGCTGTAAGCCTGTAACTAGTAACTAACTATTAATCTAGAAAAATAATTAGTGAAGGTGTGAAGGATCATGTATAACAGTATGTCAGTTAAGGCCAATTAATTGGATTATATTTTTTATTTTAAAAACTCAAATCTCAGATATGTCTAATTGGTTTTAAATTTTGAATTAATTCCTATGTTCCCTTGTTAATTTTGGCTTGAAATCTTCAAAAAATGAGCCAAATTGGCTTAGCTCAGAAATTTTGTGAAATTTTGGCCCATAAATTGGCTTACAATTTTCCAACCTCTTAAATAAAATATGGCGAGTCTGGACATGCTTTATTATCTGGAGCCACAATAGATGCCAGATAAACTTCACAGCTTCATGCATCTTTTGCAAACTGCCAGTTTGTAAACTGGCATGATACTCTTATTATATTACTCTTAGCTCTACAAATCTTAGGAGTCAGGACTACAAGTCTACAACAATAAATTTCCAGTCTGTATTTGGTGCACAAAATTCCACTGACTTAAAAAAAGCTGAAAAAATCCACCATAAATTTTCATTAGTTTGGCTGATCCACTAACATTTTACCCATTTTCCCTCCAAAAGTTAATGGTAACATAGGAATAAATAGCTAAAAATGATAAAATCCACTCAGACCACTGACTTTGCTAGAATATTATTTTAAAGAGGAAAAAATTCCGCCAACATGTCGGTGGAATTTACAATGAATTTATGAAATACAGACTGGTGTGAAATTTGAATTCACCCATCGGCCATCAGTTGCCCAGTCTGCAGAAATTAGAATATGGAACATTTTCCCCAAGACTCTCTGCGGGAGTTTTTGATTAAATTTTAGAAATTTGAGATCTCTGCCATTAATTTAGCTGCGGGAGATTTTGAATTGATTCCTTTGTTACCATTAATTTAGCTGTGGGAGATTCTGAATCTCAGAATCTGCTACAGTGCTACTGAGAGTGAGAGTCAGAGAGTAACTGTCTCAGCGTCTCTCAATTTATAATCTCTGCGGGACTCGGGAGAAGATACACATTCTGCAGACTGGTCAGTTGTAGACTGTTTCAAACTTCTAGACTAGGCACTAAGGTCTCACTCTGGAAAAAGTAGTCTTTTTTGATAGATTAGCTAATTACTGTTGGAGTTTAACAAACCTAAAAATACAATAATAAATTAGGTAATGGGAACTGTATAATCCACAGCATTTAGTCTCAAAATTTATCTGTTAGCCTATGGTATAGCCTAATTGGTATTTTCCAGAGTGGGCACTAGGCCACTAGCCTGCTTTAGCCTTAAAGTTTTTTTAACTTGTCTAAATTCTTAAGTCTGGCACCCAAATAAAATAGTATGTCTCATAAACTCACCATTTGTCTCTCCAGCTCTCTCCAAAATTCAACAAATTCTCTCTAAAATGATCAAATTATCATTAATTCTCTCCAAAATAACATTGTAGCATAGGAGAAAAATAGATGAAACTCCCCATTTGCAATTGAAGGATTCAAAATGATTGTCACAAACTCGCCATTAAAATGGCAAGTATGGACATGCAATATTACCTGGAAGTCTTAGTCTGCAGAATATGGGATATTTTAAACCAGGCTGCATTTGCAACAGTCTCAAGTCTGCAGGAACTGGACTCAACTGGTAAACTGAATTTTACTGTCTCAAAGAGATCTTCTATTTTAGCTTTTGTTTTCAGTAAAAAGTTAAGAATACATATGAATATAGGAAGAAATTAAGGATTGTTTGCACAGATGGTCAGATTACAGAAAATGTTAAATATCCCATATTCTACAGACTGGATTTTTTCACTTTGAGTGCGCAGTGTGAACAATTATTAATGTATTTTACTGAAAACAGAAGCCAAAATAGAGGATTTCTTGGAGAACAGTTTACCAGTTCCTGCAGTCTGGTAAAGTTGATGATTTTAAATTTTTTGAGTGAAGCCTGTGATGGTAATTTGGTAAATGAAGTAACTAGCTACTAACTATTTCTACCTAGGTACCTATGAATGTGAAGATCATCTTTTGAGTGTTTATGGTACAGTCACTACAGTGGTAATTAAGCTCTAACTAGGTTGCTAGAATACTCTAATCCTCTATATAAAGTAGGTAGGTAAGTAGTGAATCACTTTCTTCAACTAACAAACTCAGGTGCCCAGAGGGGAAACTGGAAAGAGCCACATACATACTTTGAATTAAAATCAAGAGCCAGTCTACTAATATTGTAAGCTTAGGAATAGCTTCCTTAAGGGCATGAGCTATATAAAATACCTAAAACATTTAATAAGTTATACCTAGTATTCGATATAAAAACCTTATTGCGATTGCAACACTCTAGTCTGAAATGACATAACGATGGCGCGTGATATTGTAAACAAACTGATATTTACCTGAAAAGAATAATTAAATTACCCTAAAATTCAAAAATCTTTCGTAGGAATAATTCAATCAAATATATTAGGGATTTATTAAAATCCCTAGATAATAAATTAATCCATGATTAATCGCTCATTTAATTGACAAAAATGAAATCACTACCTTCAATATACTCCTTTATAACCCATATAACAATTTAGAATACCAATAGAAATGATCTTATAAATTATGAAAATGAAGTTTATATTGTTGCGTCTCGGATGATTTGAGAAACATATAAACCCAATTCACAGTGATATATTGACTTTTATCGGATTGTTGTGTTGAGATAAGAAAGATGGGAATATTTTTTATTCTCGTAATATTCTTTTCAAATTTGAAAAAGAGACGATATAAAATATTTACCATGGAAAAGACTAAAATCAAACAGGTAATACAATTAATTTAAAAAAAAACATGCCAAATTATATAGGAAATAGAACATTTTAGAAATGATGTGTGACTTATTCTTAAACATTTTTGCTTCATCTTTCAGATGCAATCATCCGATTTCAAATTAGATAATTCAGTCAAAAGTTAATTGAGAAAGAATAAGTCAATATTTTTTCAAATCGAAGTTTATCTAAAAACTTGGATTCTATAATTTAAAACCAATATTAAAGTTTATGAATAAATCCCAAACTTTTGAGAATTATATGAACTTTATGTATTTATTACTCAGCTTTTCGAACCGAGGCAAATAACTTTTTTCCTATACTGTACATTTAAAAAATCTGATTTAATGTTCATTAAGAAGAGAAAAATCTACATCTATTTAATATATGAATGATGATTTCAATGGTCGAAATCTACTCGAAATAGGCATCAAAACATTTGTTTGAGTTTTTTGCTAATAACTTTTATCACATAAAAAAATTCTTAAAATCTTATTAAAGATTAAAGAAGAGATTATTAAAGATTATCAAAGAAGAGAGCAAGCAAGATCTTAGGGTACATAAAGAGGCAATTCAGATACAGAAACAGAGAGACAGTCCTCACGTTGTAACTCTCTGGTAAGACCTCTTTTGGAGTTTGCGGTCCAGTTCTGGTCACCGACATTGCGAACTGATGTACAGCTGTTGGAACAGGTGCAAGCGAGGGCGACTAAACTTGTACCTGAAATCCGATCCAAGGGATACGCACGTCGGTTAGATGACCCGGGCCTCTTCACGCTTGAGCAGCGACGTTTGAGGGGTCAACTCATTGAAACTTTTAAGATCCTTTGAGGGATAAGTCGAGTTGATCCCGAAGACTGTGTGTGAACCCCACCCGCAACCACGGGTGGAAAGTAATTCTGCCTCGGTTCACCACTGCTCAGCTGGAGAACTCCATGCTGGTAAAGATTTGTAATGTTTGGAACAGACTACCAAAAAATGTTGTCAGCAGGCTAACTGTTAACACATTCAAAAGGCGACTTGACTGGATACTCAATGAGCTGGCTTACTGAGCTGTCGAGCGCCTCCCTGACTTGACCTCGGAGTTGAGATGAGAGTCTTAGCTATCTTGTCTGATAGCAATCTTACTTCAACTCCAACCAACCAACTATGAGAAATCCTGGCGCCTTTCTGAGGCTAGAGAGATCAGGTCACACCCTGCGTCCTGTCACCGTCTCAGGGACTGCCTTCGGGTGGCCCCTGTGAAGGGGGCAGTGATTGGCAGGTTTGACTGACCGAGTCCAGGATAAAACTTGGAGCCAATGAATATACCCAAACTTTGCTCCTACGCTTGGTAGAGGTTCTTCCTTTGTCAGGTTTGGGAGTACGGACGGTTTGTAGTGCATAGGTTTCAAGTGGGGAGTGATGGAAAGAGATTCAACTCGCTCCGTTGTTAACCCAACGTCGAGCGCACAGCTGGCTGTACACAGGACCATCATTGGATGGGCATATTATGCCTTTTGATGGTCCCTTTATCCTTGTGACTCCTCGTGATAGAACGTCATCAAAAAGACTCTTTTCTCTTATAGTACATCATCACAGTGACTCTTTTCTCTGATAATACATCATCACAGTGACTCTTTTCTCTGATAGCACGTCATTACAGTGACTCTTTTCTCTGATAATACATCATCACAGTGACTCTTTACTCTGATAGTACATCATCACAGTGACTCTATTCTCTGACAATACATGATCACAGCGAATTTTTTTTCTGATAGTACATCATCACAGTGACTCTTTTCTCTGATAGTACATCATCACAGTGACTCTTTTCTCTGATAGTACATCATCACAGTGACTCTTTTCTCTGATAGTACATCATCACAGTGACTCTTTTCTCTGATAGTACATCACCGTAGTGACTCTTTTCTCTGATAGTGTATCATCACAGTGACTATTTTCTCTGATAGTACATCATCACAGTTACTCTTTTCTCTGATAGTACATCATCATAGTGACTCTTTTCTCTGATAGTACATCATCCCAGTGACTCTTTTCTCTGATAGTACATCATCACAGTGATTCTTTTCTCTGATAGTACATCATCCCAGTGACTCTTTTCTCTGATAGTACATCATCACAGTGACTCTTTTCTCTGATAGTACATCATCACAGTGACTCTTTTCTCTGATAGTACATCATCACAGTGACTCTTTTCTCTGATAGTACATCATCCCAGTGACTCTTTTCTCTGATAGTACATCATCAAAGTGACTCTTTTCTCTGATAGTACATCATCCCAGTAACTCTTTTCTCTGATAGTACATCATCACAGTGACTCTTTTCTCTGATAGTACATCATCACAGTGACTCTTTTCTCTGATAGTACATCATCACAGTGACTTTTTTCTCTGATAGTACATCATCACAGTGACTCTTTTCTCTGATAGTACATCATCACAGTGACTCTTTTTTCTGATAGTACATCATCAAAGTGACTCTTTCATCTGATAAAACATCATCACAGTGACTCTTTTCTCTGATAGTGCATCATCACAGTGACTCTTTTCTCTGATAGTACATCATCACAGTGACTTTTTTCTCTGATAGTACATCATCACAGCGACTCTTTTCTCTGATTGTACATCATCGTAGTGACTCTTTTCTCTGATAGTACATCATCACAGTGACTCTTTCTCTGATGGTACATCATCACAGTGACTCTTTTCTCTGATAGTACATCATCACAGTGATTCTTTTCTCTGATAGTACATCATTACAGTTACTCTTTTCTTGGATAGTACATCATCACAGTGACTTTTTTCTCTGATAGTACATCATCACAGCGACTCTTTTCTCTGATTGTACATCATCGTAGTGACTCTTTTCTCTGATAGTACATCATCACAGTGACTCTTTTCTCTGATAGTACATCATCACAGTGACACTTTTCTCTGATAGTACATCATCGTAGTGACTCTTTTCTCTGATAGTACATCATCACAGTGACTCTTTCTCTGATAGTACATCATCACAGTGACTCTTTTCTCTGGTAGTACATCATCACAGTGATTCTTTTCTCTGATAGTACATCATTACAGTTACTCTTTTCTTGGATAGTACATCATCATAGTGACTTTTTTCTCTGATAGTACATCAGCACAGTGACTCTTTTCTCTGATAGTACATCAGCACAGTGACTTTTTTTTCTGCAGAAAGCCTTCCAGAAACTCCATCGGACCAATCAGGACAACCCAAGGTGTGTTAGCAACTTCGGATGCCGACATCGTCACCTAACTCAACAGTTATTTCGTCAGTGTCTTCACCAGGGAGGATGCGCTTGGCACCACTGACCCCGTAGTTTACTACGAGAGACGAATGCCCCTGACTGAGATTGTTTGTACTGTTTAGGAAGTAGTTTACAAACTTGTCAAGCTGGACCCTAACAAGGCAGCTGGTCCTGATGTATTCTTACCGACAGTGATGAAGAACGTGAAGGATGGTTTGGCGGCACATCTCCAACAGATTTTCAATGTCTCTTTGGAGTCGGGCGAGGTCGCCGACAACATGAGAATCGCGGATGTGACCCCAATTTTCATGACAGGTGAGACCACAGACAGTAGTAACTACAGGCCAATTAGTTTGACATCGGTTCCTGGAAAGCTGCTTGCATCCATCATCAAGGATAGAATTTTGGATCACCTGGAAGAACACCAGCTCATAGGAAAGAGTCAGCATGGCTTTCTTCGCGAGAAGTCATGCCTGACAAACTTAGTAGAGTTCTTCTACTAGGTTCTTCAGGAGCATGACAAATCCAAAGCTGCTGACATCGTCTACCTTGATTTCAAGAAGGCATTTGACAAGGTACCTCACAAGAGGTTAATGGCGAAAATAGCAGCTATTGGTGTGAGTGGTCGAGTCCTACAATGGATAAGGTCATGGCTAAATAACAGACGACAAAGAGTTGTGGTCAATATTGTGGCCTCTGTGTGGAGCTCCGTAACCAGCGGGATTCCCCAGGTTTCAGTCTTTGGTCCTCTGCTCTTCATTATTTAGATAAATGACCTTGACGTAGGACTCGTCAGTAGGGTATCCAACTTTGCTGATGATACAAAGATTGGCATCAACGCTGCAAGTTCAAAGGCCATCGGACAACTCCAATGTGATCTTTTCAAGATCGGAGAATGGTCGGAAAAGTGGCAGATGCCCTTCAATGTGAACAAGTGTAGAGTACTTCATGCTGTTCATAGAAACGCTGAAGCTGCCTACACGCTACTTGGAGCCCCAATAGGGCCCACTGATGTATAGAAGGATCTTGGAGTTATGATCACCAGGGATCTCAAGTTCTCTCAACAGTGCCTGGGAGCTGAGAAGAGAGTAAGCAAGATCTTAGGGTACATAAAGAGGCATTTCAGATACAGAAACAGAGAGACAGTCCTCACGTTGTAACTCTCTGGTAAGACCTATTTTGGAGTTTGCGGTCCAGTTCTGGTCACCGACATTGCGAACTGATGTACAGCTGTTGGAACGGGTGCAAGCAAGGGCGACTAAACTTGTACCTGAAATCCGATCCATGGGATACGCACGTCGGTTAGATGACCCGGGCCTCTTCACGCTTGAGCAGCGACGTATGAGGGGTCAACTCATTTAGACTTTTAAGATCCTTTGAGGGATAAGTCGAGTTGATCCCGAAGACTATTTTTCGCTGTGTGTGAACCCCACCTGCAACCACGGGTAGAAGGTGGTTCTGCCTCGGTTCACCACTGCTCAGCTGGAGAACTCCATGCTGGTAAAGATTTGTAATGTTTGGAACAGACTACCAGAAAATGTTGTCAGCAGGCTAACTGTTGGCACATACATACAAAAGGCGACTTGACTGGATACTCAGTGAGCTGGCTTACTGAACTGTCAAGCGCCTCCCTGACTTGACCTCGGAGTTGAGATGAGAGTCTTAGCTATCTTGTCTGATAGCAATCTTCATCACATCATCACATTTACTCTTTTCTCTGATAGTACACCACAGTGACTCTTTTCTCTGATAGTACATCATCACATTTACTCTTTCCTCTGATAGTATATCATCGCATAATACGAAATTTAGAGACGTTCGACTAATTGAAAACCTCTTATATTTCGAATCAAGAGAAATTGAAAAAAACTCACGAATTAAATAAATTTTGATAAGGTTTTTAAACATTATTTTGAAATCAGATTTCCAAAAAATTAGTTAATGAAGGAGTAATGAGGTCAAACTCGCATCGACCCGGTGTCCGAAAACTAATCGAGGGATTCGAAAAAGTGTCAGATAACAAAAAGATGTGGATTGATGAGATCTTCCATATAATAAAAAAGATTTCAATTTGGACATGAAACAAAAAAATTATTTAAGAAAAGGTATTATTCAGGACATGCACAAACCAGTCAAGCTAATCTAGTTAGCTCAGTAGATGTCAACCTTATTTCGTGGTGTGTTTCAGAAAGAAAAGAGAGGGAGAGGTTAGTCAGGGCAAGATGAAATGAAGAGAGAAATTTATTATGCTTTAGCGAAGGGTGATGTGTGTGGAGTGAATGGTGACAATAAATAATGAGATCATATATACTGGTGCGATTGGTGATGAATGGATGGAAGAAATCGAAATCTGTCAGGACTCCCAAGGTAAGAAGAGGAATGTCGCCTCATCGTTGACCAATTGCACTTACAACTATGGGATACAATGTGACTATGGTATGGCAAAAGATAGAATGGTGGGGCAGATATTGCATTATGTGAGAATGGGTTGTTTGCAAGCGAAGTTAAAGGACGGGAAGAAAATGTAATTTTAGGTTTTTGACTTATTTTGTGGAGGAATGATGTAGATTGAAAGGAGATTAATAGTGTAAATAGACCGACTTAGATTGAGAAATTAAAACATCATAAGTGTAATCTGAGGATGATTGAAGTGATAGTGAGGATGTATGAGGGTGATTGGAGTGAAATATGGAGTTGGGGGGGGGGGCAACAAATATGGGAGAGTTTGAGGTTAGAAGTGTTATTTAGCAGGGTGTGGATAGAGTTCCCACAGTTGTTTGAGATGGTAATTGGAATGATTATTGAGAAGTAAATTAGAATATAGAAATGCAAGTGTGAGAGTGCAAGTGTTGTTATAAGCTGAGGGTTTGATGTTGGGTGTTGGTGACCGTGGTAGACAGTAAGGGATGTGGATTCGTGGAAGTGAGAAGATAGAAGAGTTAACGTTGAAGACTAAGTGGATGTAGAAGGCGAGGCGATGGAGGAGGAAGAGTTGACAATAACGGGAATGAAAGAAAACGGTGCAGATCACAAGGCAAGATTCCGGCGATTGATCCCGATTCTACGTGGGTCCACCAAAAATTCTAAAAGGCGTATAAGGGGTCCACGAGCCGGGAAAAGTTGAGAACCCCTGGTCTACATATTCAGTAACTTTAGTTTAGTATTTTTTATTATTTTCTACTAGCTGTATAACTAATCATATTAATATTTTGAAAATATATTTATTTCTTTTAATTTAAATTTCGAGCAAATTGTAGGGCATATACATTCTGGGCATTTGCATTTTAGGGCACATGCATTCCCTTCGCAATTGCGTTTTCAAACACCGCTGAAAAAAAAACACATATTGACATGTGTTCACACTTGCGTATTTTTAACGCTGAAAGAAAATTCAAACAAACTTTCTTCTCCAATTTAGTACATTCTTCTCGATGTTTCTTCTCTCAAAAATCTTCCTGCTCTCATTTAGTACATTCTTCTCAATCTTTCTTCTCTCACAAATCTTCCTGCTCTCATTTAGTACATTCTTCTCGATGTTTCTTCTCTCAAAAATCTTCCTGCTCTCATTTAGTACATTCTTCTCAATCTTTCTTCTCTCACAAATCTTCCTGCTCTCATTTAGTACATTCTTCTCGATGTTTCTTCTCTCAAAAATCTTCCTGCTCTCATTTAGTACATTCTTCTCAATCTTTCTTCTCTCACAAATCTTCCTGCTCTCATTTAGTACATTCTTCTCGATGTTTCTTCTCTCAAAAATCTTCCTGCTCTCATTTAGTACATTCTTCTCAATCTTTCTTCTCTCACAAATCTTCCTGCTCTCATTTAGTACATTCTTCTCGATGTTTCTTCTCTCAAAAATCTTCCTGCTCTCATTTAGTACATTCTTCTCAATCTTTCTTCTTTCAAAAATCTTCCTGCTCTCATTTAGTACATTCTTCTCAATCTTTCTTCTCTCAAAAATCTTCCTGCTCTCATTTAATACATTCTTCTCAATCTTTCTTCTCTCAGAAATCTTCCTGCTCTCATTTAGTACATTCTTCTTAATCTTTCTTCTCTCACAAATCTTCCTGCTCTCATTTAGTACATTCTTCTCAATCTTTCTTCTCTCAAAAATCTTCCTGCTCTCATTTAGTACATTCTTCTTAATCTTTCTTCTCTCACAAATCTTCCTGCTCTCATTTAGTATATTCTTCTTAATCTTTCTTCTCTCACAAATCTTCCTACTCTCATTTAGTACATTCTTCTTAATCTTTCTTCTCTCAGAAATCTTCCTGCTCTCATTTAGTA
This sequence comes from Caprella mutica, assembly GCA_947561585.1. Lineage (NCBI taxonomy): Eukaryota > Metazoa > Arthropoda > Malacostraca > Amphipoda > Caprellidae > Caprella > Caprella mutica. Next base: position 38,026 of record CANNZV010000409.1, on the reverse strand, counting down.
CATTCTTCTCAATCTTTCTTCTCTCAAAAATCTTCCTGCTCTCATTTAATACATTCTTCTCAATCTTTCTTCTCTCACAAATCTTCCTGCTCTCATTTAGTACATTCTTCTCGATGTTTCTTCTCTCAAAAATCTTCCTGCTCTCATTTAGTACATTCTTCTCAATCTTTCTTCTTTCAAAAATCTTCCTGCTCTCATTTAGTACATTCTTCTCAATCTTTCTTCTCTCAAAAATCTTCCTGCTCTCATTTAATACATTCTTCTCAATCTTTCTTCTCTCAAAAATCTTCCTGCTCTCATTTAGTACATTCTTCTTAATCTTTCTTCTCTCACAAATCTTCCTGCTCTCATTTAGTATATTCTTCTTAATCTTTCTTCTCTCACAAATCTTCCTGCTCTCATTTAGTACATTCTTCTCAATCTTTCTTCTCTCAAAAATCTTCCTGCTCTCATTTAGTACATTCTTCTTAATCTTTCTTCTCTCACAAATCTTCCTGCTCTCATTTAGTATATTCTTCTTAATCTTTCTTCTCTCACAAATCTTCCTGCTCTCATTTAGTACATTCTTCTTAATCTTTCTTCTCTCAGAAATCTTCCTGCTCTCATTTAGTACATTCTTCTCAATCTTTCTTCTATCAAAAATCTTCCTGCTCTCATTTAGTACATTCTTCTCAATCTTTCTTCTCGCATTAAGTATAACAGTTATAAAGAAATCAAGGATGACAAATTTACCTACGGCACTACCTACATATCAACTCCAGCACAAACATTCAAACAGACACGCACACATAGAACTAAGAATTAATAAAGAAAAGTAAATTGGCATTCTAGGGTATGTTCGGAATTATCGAACAGTTCCACATTACGATCATTCCGAACTTCCTATTACAGCTCTAACACTTGTGATCATGCCCTGAATTGCCATGGACCATTGTTACGTGGGTAAAAATTGATAACCATTGTAGACAATTATTTTTCGTCATATTTTCGTCAAAAATACTCTGTATGCATGCTATCCTAGCAGAAAAATACGATAATGTGAACGAAACAATAGATATTCAAATCCAGCTAAAATTCTTGCGTTTATATTCGTATTTTACTTGTATTTTAGCAGGAGACTGAGCCATAGTGGCTATCTTCAATCATTATTAATCCGTAATAATCATTATTAATCCTTAATAATCATAATTAATCCTTAATAATCATAATTAATCCTTAATAATCATAATTAATCCTTAATAATCATAATTAATCCTTAATAATCATTATTAATCCTTAATAATCATTATTAATCCTTAATAATAATTATTTATCATTATTAATCCTTAATAATAATTATTTATCATTATTAATCCTTAATAATAATTATTTATCATTATTAATCCTTAATAATAATTATTTATCATTATTAATCCTAAATAATCACTATTAATCATAAATAATCACTATTAATCCTTAAAATCACTATTAATAATTAAAATCCTTAATAATCATTACTAATCATTACTAATCATTACTAATCATTACTAATCATTACTAATCATTACTAATCATTATTAATCATTATTAATCATTATTAATCATTATTAATCATTATTAATCATCATTAATCATTATTATTCAGGATTAATCATTACTAATCATTACTAATCATTAGTAATCACTACTAATCATTACTAATCACTATTAATCATTACTATTCATTACTAATCATTATTAATCAATATTAATCATTATTATTAAGGATTAATCATTACTAATCATTACTAATCATTACTAATCATTACTAATCATCACTAATCATTTTTAATCATTTTTATTCATTAATAATCATTAATAATCATTATTAATTATCTTTAATCACTTTTAATCATTTTTAATCATAATGAATCATAACTAATCATTGTTAATCATTACTATTTAATCATTATTAATTATTAATCATTATCATTCATTATCAGTCATTAATAACCATTATCAACCAATAATTATCAATAATAATAAATAATAATCATTATTAGTCATAAATAATCCATAATAATCCTTATTAATCCATAATAATAATTAATAATCATTATTAATCGTTAAGAATCAATATTAATCGCTGATAATCGCTAATAATCATTAATAATCGCTAATAATCATTAATAACCATTAATAATCAAAAATAAGCACTATTAATCACTATTAATCATTATCATTCTACTTCAATCGTCATTAATCTCCATTAATCCTCATCAATAATTATTATTCATAATCAATCATAATCAGTCGTAATCAGCCGTAATCAGTCATAATGAATCAATCATAATCAGTCATAATCTTTTATAATCTGTCATAATCGGTCATAATCAGTCGTAATCAGTCATAATGAATCTATCATAATCAATAGTCATAATAAGTTATAATTAGTCATAATGAATCAATCATAATAGTCATAATGAATCAATCATAATCAGACATAATGAATCAATCATAATCAGTCATAATCAGTCTTAATGAATCAACCATACCGTGGCTCAAAATTGCTGTGGCTCAATATTGATATTACTAATACATCAGAGTTGATTCTGATCTATTGATGAGATATCCCAAACATTTAATATACAAGATTTAATGGCTCATTCTTGAGGACCATTCCTACGTTCTCAATTTAGAACCACCCATTCATAGAGATGCATATCATAAGTTTTGTCTCCTACTTAAACATCTCTGGCGTAGCATCTAATTAAACACAATTTATAAAAAAAAAATAAGAATAGTATATTTAAAAAATTTAGTAGGGGCTCGATCAAATTTAAGTCAGGTGAGTCAAATCAGTTTTGAGCCACAAAGAATTTTTTTTTTCAAGTCCATAAATCATTTCAGTAGGCCTTCTAGAACATACGGTCAAAATTTGGATCTTCTATGAGCTCTGGATTACGCTATATTAGGGTGGCTCAAAATCGACGAGGCACAAGCCGAGTAAAACCTGCAGAAATACTGGTAACACTTAGCAGAAAAAAAAATTGATATTGAAAAATAATCATTATCAATCATTATGAAAAACCTTCATTAGTCCTCATTAGTAATTATTATTCACAATTAATCATAATTAAACGCAATGAATAATAATCATTCATAGTCAATCATAATCAATTAATCAATCAATAATAATCAATCATAATCAATCAATCATACCGTGGCTCAAAAGTGCTGTGGCTCAAATTGGCATGGCTCAAAATTGACGCGGCTCAATATTGATATTACTAATGCAACAAAGTTGATTCTGATCCATTGATGAGATATCCCATACATTTAATATACAAGATTTTAATGGCTCATTCTTGAGAACCATTCCTACGTTTTCTCAATTTAGAACCACCCATTCATAGAGATGCAAATCATAAGTTTTGTGGATTTTTACTTAAACATCTTTGGCATAGCATCTAATTAAACACAATTTATAAAAAAAATAAGAATAGAATATATGAAATTTTTGTATGGGCTCAATCTTGATTCATGTGAGTCGAATCACTTTTGAGCCGGAAATTATTTAATTGATTTTTTTATTTTTCAAGTTCATAAATCATTTCAGTAGGCCTTCTAGAACATACAGTCAAAATTTGGATCTTCTATAAGCTCTGGATAGCGCTATATTAGGGTGGCTCAAAATCGGCGAGGCACTTAACCTATATTATATAAACAATTCAATAACATTAAGCAAGCATTCAAAGTTCGAACTACTTGTTAAATCAAAGAACTTAATAATATATATAACCTAATTTTGTTTATACAAATCACACCTCCTTCTATATAATCATTCTAAATCGTTTTAAATGATTATTCTATCATTGCCAAGTAATTTGTTTTTGTATTTGAAGATTTCTTAATGACAATCTTAAAAAGAAAACATTCCATAAAATAATGTTAACGACACTCATTGTTTTCGTTATTATAACAATTACACTTTGTTCAAACTGTTGAGAGATCCAATAGAAAACAGAGATGAAAAAGACATTCTTTTACATCGATTTATACTACCTAAAGTTGGTACTGTTAAAGAAAAGTGTAACCATCATGATTTTTATACAGTTTACTAATTTCTCCTTTTACAAAAGAAACTGTACTAATAGTGATGGTTATAGATATTTTATTATTTGTCTGGGTACACGATGACAAATTTATAAAATTTTAAAATAAGAAGAAATTAGAAAACTGTGATTTGAGACATTAACATCATTCGAAGACTCTTTTCTTTGATAGAACATATTTCAAAAACACTTGCATCCTTTGCATCCTTTTCATTAGAAGAGCGCCATACATCATCTTTATAGGAAGCACAACATTCAAAACAGTGATAAATTATCAAGGATAAATAGAGAAATAAGATAGGGTCTGAAGTAGCGCTTGTTGTTCATTCCTGCAAGAAAGATCTATTCATGAAGTTTCTCTTTAGGAAATTTGTGATCTCTAAACTTAAATATGAAATAAAGAACATTTATTACAGTCTCATGTTGATATTAAATATTGTACAAAACCTATGATTTTAGTAATGCGAGTAACTTGTGTTGTGTTTTTCCATTTTCCAATCAAGGAAGGTGAGAGAATAAAGATTTTTTGACAATTTATTTTGCAGCCGAAAATTGTGCAGATGAACTACGGAAATTCTCCTCAAAAAACAAATTGGAAACATTTTTCTTGAACGGAAGAAATATTTATTGGCAATATTGTAACTAGTTTCCCTTTTTCATTTCTTAATAACAAATTCTGACATTGAAAATTTACCGACATTAAAATTGATCAATCTTACAAAAAATTTACTTCATTTTAAGGAAAACTAAATTATTTGAAACAAAAGGTTCAACAGTTAAAAATTAAACGATTAATAGTAAATCATTAATAAATTAAAATTAAATTTATATACTGCATGCTGTAATTTCAGCGACAATATTTAATAAAAAATAAGTTCTATAAGCATTGCTAGTTTGCCCTCTCGATACTTTTAAGAAGCAAGTACACACTAGTTCTAATAGAGAGCTATAAATAATTCTCATCAAAGAGGTAGTGGACTATGTTGAGGTATGTCCTATGAGTTCCTCTTTGTGGGATTTAGCCTCACTTTGGAGAAGTGTTACTGCACGGTAGCGCATATCAAGTACTTAATTCAAGTGGCTACTGATAAGAGCTACACAGCTATTTCGATAAGAACACCAGTCAGCCCTGATAAGAGACTGGGTCAACCTAGATCCTTTCAACGGTAAATATTTAGATTGTTTGGTGGAATTAAAGGACACACCCAGGCATTAAGGGAAGACTGTACACTGTACAGAATGGAAGAAGTTAAAACAAATCATTAATTAGAATTTAGATATTAGAATTTCAACTGTGACGTGCGGCGTGTTACATTTGTGTGCTAGCGCTGATGGAATTTATTTATTGGTGAAAAATTTACTGGTATAGAATTTAGTTATTTGGTAAATATAGTTAATGATATCTTCAATAAAGTAATAAGAATTGTTGTTGGAATAAATTGCTCTCAATAAATAATAAGATTTCATTCATTTGTCTCCTAATATTAATTGATTTCCAATATATTGAATGACATCAAAATTAGGGCTTCATATAAAATATGAATTACATTCATCGCATACAGGAATTTGGAAAATACACAACAATGGGGGGGGGGGGAAATAGCAACGATATACATTCTAATACAAGTTATTTAATCAAATTAATTTAAAAATATCATTTATGGCCCTTACCTATCTAGTGTCGGATTTAATTTGAGTAAATATGTACTCATTGTACAGCCTCGTTACTAAATTCAATTAATTTATTCGAAATCTAAATAAGGAAACAGAACATATGTAGATAATTACCTTACAAAATACTATTGATAACACTTCATTTCTAAATGATAGTACAAATGCACAATTATAAAATGTGTTTCAGTACATCATGCCTTCACGTCTGTAAAAGGGAAGGAAACTTTGCATTGATTTGAAAGGTTAACAAAGGTCATGCACCCAAACGGAAATCACTGCATAGTTTGCAAGATAAAAAGAATGCATTATGATATGACAAGTGCATGCATATACCTTCTGCTCTAGCAAAGTGATTAGAGATTTAATTTGAAAATATAGTTATATAGATACAGCTCTTGTAGAAAACTATTTGTATAAATGAAAATCTAGTACGAAATATTGCTAAATCGTTTTTGGATACAAATAATTATTTAATGCTAAATCGTACAGTGCCAATATAGATCAAAAGTCATAGGATTAAATGTATGATTTCATAATATGACAAATTCTCAATTTACTTTCACTCCTGATTACATTTAATAGGTACATGTTATTTTGACGTGTAAGTCAAGAGTAGCAGTAAATATGGGCAATGAATCACCAACAGTGATAGACTTACAAGTACTGTTGTAGAAGTCAACATGTTATTGGATATATTACAACAGCTAAAACAACACAGAATATATATTAAACACAACTATATTTTTGTATAATGAATAGACTTTGAAAGCATACATCATAATACTCTAGCATTATACTTTCCATCATTACTTGGTATTCGATAACCTATTCAAAACATAAACTTTTCAAATTATAAAGTAACACAAAATATCTTATTAGTTCGTGTGGATTATTTTCGACCAAATTTCATACCTGATTCATATAACAATTGATATACAAGATTAACTTACAAACCAAGAAGATATCATAATCCCACTCTAAAGGATTGACTTACAAACCAAGAAGATATCATAATCTTACTCTAAAGAATTAACTTACAAATCAAGAAGATATCATAATCCCACTCTAAAGGATTAACTTACAAATCAAGAAGATATCATAATCCCACTCTAAAGGATTAACTTACAAATCAAGAAGATATCATAATCCCACTCTAAAGGATTAACTTACAAATCAAGAAGATATCATAATCCCACTCTAAAGGATTAACTTACAAACCAAGAAGATATCATAATCCCACTCTAAAGGATTGACTCATTCTACTCTGACTCAAGAACTTCCATTTCTCTTCTCTAACTAGTCAATGATTTCCAATTTGATTTAATCCAAAGCTGTCCAAACAGAATTAACAGGAATTTCACCCCAGCAACTTGTACGAGTCTGTCCCATAGTAGTGAACTCTCTCAGAGTTTAATTGTTTGTTAATAGAATTGCTGAGTCACCCTGTACCTATTGTGCGGCTGTTCGTAGATGCTAACAAAAATATACCTACCTAACAAACAATTTATTATGGTGTACTTTATATAACATGTATATAGTGTATGTATGTATTATGAACAGACCGGAAATGTATGTGATCAGAGCTATATATAGTTTATAAAGTAACTGTATTTATGATATAATTGGGTACAGCTAATTAAAATGCATGTGTTTAGTTTTTAATGTCAAAAATAACTTGAATTAGGTAAATTATGAAATAAAAACTTTCAAAATAAATAAACAAATTAATCAAAAATTCTCCAACAATGTTTTTATTCATCCTGTTTTTAATGGAATAGAAATTTTAAAATTTCTTCTATGAAACTTTTCGCGAAGAAAAATCAATTAATAATTTAGAGGGAACTTCAACTTCTAATTCCAAACCAAGAGGCCATATCGTGGAAATACTCATGGATGTAAAAAAGCTACCCAGCGATTAGAGTCACTTGCAATAGAATGTGATGGAGAGAGACAAAAGTGACTGCACACGCGAATAGATGAGGAAAATGAAGAGTTAACATCAAATTATATTTATCTAACGTTATCCTCATTATTTAAAAAAAGCGTAAAGATATAGTAAGAAAAATATCATAATCCAAATTACAACAGTTCGAAGCTAAAGGGATTACACCCCATTACTCCTATCCACCACAGAGAGTATCCCAAAAGAGGTATTTAATTATTTAAAGAAAACCAACGATTATTTTGTAGGAAAAATTATAGTTCTCGTTACCCAGTAAAATACTTATAGTCTGTGACCCAACAATATTTTATATCTGTGTAGACTTGTTATGTCAATTTCTATTTGTGCTAATATTTATAGTCTATAAATTTGCCTATCATAATAAAAAATTAAATATAAAAAAATCATGGAATCCCGTTCCCAATATCAAGCAAATACAGAACATTGACCTTAAATTTCTCATCAACTTCCAACTATTTTCTAATTAAGATCTGAAAGACTATACTCTGAAGCCAATACCACCAGGAAGTAATTTTCGCCGCCATCTTCTTTTCTGTAAAGTACTCCCAGAGTTTCAATAAAAAAATGATCTTCCAACCATCCCGAAACTGTAGTTGATGAGTTTCGTCAGACCAATGGCGGTGATACTTGTCACGCGTGAAATTATTCTCGAAACTTCATGAGAGGACATAATCAAGGAACATCGACAGGAATAGGCCATGAAAAATACATGGTTGTACCATAAATTATTTAAGGAAAAATGAATGTAAGTATACCAGGATGGAAATATTTCAAATAGTACGACAACGAATCGGATGAAAGATGAAGGTCTATTATCGAACTGTATTTCATCTCTGAATTCGATTGCTAGGTTGAATATTTAGTATTTATAGCTAAGAGAGATGTCATCAAATGAGTTTAGGCTAATATATGCTTTTGAATACTAATTGAGAGAATAATAAATTAAAATGTAACATATTTGATTGCTCCATTTTGCTCTATTCGGAGAGAATATCAGTAGGGAAGAGCAGGAGGGTCCCCTCTCTCACGGCTCCTCATTACTCTCAGTTCATTACTAGATCGTCCCGTGAGAAGTTGGAAGGTGCCACGCGCGGTCACTTGCTTCCTGCCAGCTGGGTACCCATTGACTTGGCAGTACAAATTGAGTTGTAAACTAAAACTGTGATTTATAATACTCAAATAAAACATTGAGACTATATTAGATAGAATTAACTGGTGAAATGGAGCTGTACGTCAGTATGTATCTTGTGTTATCTCTGATTTTAGTACTGCAGAGTACCTGCTATGGATATGTAAATTTGGTACAAGAACGTGGTCTAAGATGGTGCCATAACTTCTGCCTGTGTACCCAAACGAGTGAAGAGCCAATTCATTGCATGCAAGCACAAGATATCTACTCGATTCTTAACTTCAATGAAGTCCAAATAAGACGTCTAACTAACGCCAACTGGAACCCTGTGTCGCACCTCAAATGGTGCAGCGTAGGACGTTGTTTCTGCAACAGGAAAACAGATAAAACTTTTGCTTGCATTGAAGTGCCGGACTACCTTGCCACCTTCGTTAATCGAACGGCAGAGTCGATCGAGCCGCCAAAAGAAAGACGAGTGAACCTTGCTGGTGTTGGAGGTTACGATGAGAACCAAGAAACAACTCACAGAAAGAGAGAAATGGATGAAGAGAGAAGAAACAGACGAAGAAACCGTAACAAGAACAGACGTAATAAGAAACGCCTTCGTCCCGACGGTTCTGAAGATTTAGATGCTCTCAGTTATGACGATAACTACAGCCAAGAAGAATACGAACAAAATGATGGCGTGGATAGAAGCGCTGATGAATTTAATCTTTCGAACAATCTCCCAAAACAAGAAGCCATCAACTCCAATCCAATGGTGACAGCGATGCAACCTCCTACCAGAAAACAACCAAATCCTCCACCAACAACCCCTCCAACCCCTTTCAACGAATCATCGCAGCATCCAAACATGCAAGAAGTTTCTCATGGAAACTTCAAACCTGAAGCATCTGAGAGGGTGAACAGTCGACCAGAGTACGAAGTGCCGCTACAAAGGAAGACTGTTGTCGGTAGAGTTTCTGACGATTTGAAGCAAATTACAGAAGATGTTCAGCACATTCGCTACGACGTCATTTTCAACCAAAGGGTTCTGCTAGTCACTGCGGGCATTGCTGCTGTTGCCATGCTTGGGTAAGTGTTTAACGTAAATCAGAGACTAATTAAATACTTAACAGATAAACTATTCACTAAGTACATACCTAATTATACAACAGGCTACAAACTGTATAACCATTACTGCATGCAAAGACTTTATGATACGATCTACAAACAACATTATAATAACATCAACTAGTTCATTTAATGTTCTTAAATATTCTTCACTAAATACGCTCATTATACCCGATAGCCATGATAATTTATAAAAAAAGAGCTTCGGTATAGGTCCCCAGTGTATGATATTGTCGTATTAGAGTCTTGTTAGTTAAGTGCAAAACAAATAGTCATTGACTTTAGAATCCAAATTGCTTTTAATGTCTCCCAACAGTACTAATTGATAGAACTATCTAATAACAACAACAACAACCATCAGAAGGCATTTTCAGAGCTTTCAATGTCTCCAAACATTCAATAAATACATCAAGGACAACCACAATCAGTGGCCTTTAGTAGAGCTTTGATTCGTTGACAAAAATATGTTGAATGAAAAAATTAATGCAATTTTGGTGTAAATTTTTTTATTTTGCGATGAAAGCTTTATTACTTCACTGAAAATAACAGTTATAATATTTATGAATAATCTTTAAAACTTGAAAAATTGTTTTGAATTAATATAGAAATTAAAACATTATATTTTTGATATGGTAAATTCTGTTACTAAATTTTCGATTCTTTCAACAATAATTCATATGGTTACCTATAATATTGAGTAATTATTTTTAATTCATAATACAAACAATAGAACTAGAAATAGTGTCTTCTAATCAGTAATATTCCAAACAGTCTTGTAGAGTAGTAGCTAAATCTTTTTGACTAACAGTACCTCACCATACGGTTCCCCTCTCTCTCTGTTATGTTCTTTTTCTTAAAGCAGACGGGTTAATTTACACTAACAGAAGGGTGGATCATAGGAGCTATTTGCAGAAAGCGATACACCAAATCACCAAACTCTGGACATCTGTATTTATAATATTGTAACTCTTTCGAATGTTGTGCAGATGAAATGTAAACTCCATTGGTATCTGGTTACACTTTGAGGTAGTTGGAAGATAGATGTTATCTCGCTTCTTGAAACTAGTAATTACACAAGATTCAAATGTGGAAAAATACTGTTAAAAGTGCTATTAATATTTTCATTTAGCTTGTCAATATTGTAAGTGTTATTCGAAAAAATATTAAATCGCAAATAATCTGATTGTCAGTATGATTAATAATATATTATATATATTATAAACATACGAAACGAATTTTAAAATAGAAGTCACAATATCATATCATAAAGACAACATCGGAACAACTATAAAAAATCTTTATAACTTATCAAAGTGACGTACGTATTGCATTATTTATGACAAATTTATAATCTCTTACATGACATATTGTACAGTCAAATTAAAAGAGTTACTGCGATTATTTCTTGTTCGTTTACTAATTTCTCAACTTAAAATGCTTCTATGAAACTTGTATATATTTTAAATTTTCTATGCGTACATGGAAGAAAATAAATAAAATTGGAAAATAATATAAATCAAATTAGAAAACTGTATTTAACTTCATCACAGTGACTCTTTTCTCTGATAGTTCATCATCACAGTGACTCTTTTCTCTGATAGTACATCATCACAGTGACTCTTTTCTCTGATGGTACATCATCACAGTGACTCTTTTCTCTGATGGTACATCATCACAGTGACTCTTTTCTCTGATAGTACATCATCACAGTGACTCTTTTCTCTGATAGTACATCATCACAGTGACTCTTTTCTCTGATAGTACATCATCACAGTGACTCTTTTTTCTGATAGTACATCATCACAGTGACTCTTTTCTCTGATAGTACATCATCACAGTGACTCTTTTCTCCGATAGTACATCATCACAGTGACTCTTTTCTCTTATAGTACATCATCACAGTGACTCTTTTTTCTGAAAGTACATCATCACAGTGACTCTTTTCTCTGCTAGTACATCATCACAGTGACTCTTTTCTCTGCTAGTACATCATCACAGTGACTCTTTTCTCTGATAGTACATCATCACAGTGACTCTTTTCTCTGATAGTACATCATTTTTTCAGTATACTTAATGTACAAACCTGGTCAAGTTTGAAAGTTTTGTTTTTAATGCATATTTGTGGATCATAATTAAAGAACGTGTTATTGCAGTGGCCAACACCCTACCTCGTCTATCTGGATTTTAATTTTACTTTGATTGCAATGTAACATTTTTCTGATTGAAAATATAATCTATAAATGAATATACTGTAAAATATTATAGTTATTTCGCACTGAATTATTAACATTCTATAAAAACTGAAAACTAATTACGGAAATATAAATCATAAATCATTTGCATGTTATCAGAATTATTTTGAAAAGAGTTTCTTTTAATTTAGCTTTAACAATACACGAATAAAAGCATTGAAACATATTTAAAATCAACTGAAGCAAGGAACTATTTTTGATGTTTTCAAGAAAATTCGCAACTTGCTTTTAAAAAATATATAATACGTATTAAAATTCATACCTACACTAGGGTAAGTTGCGAATTATCGGTCAGTACTACATCTTCGGTCATATAAGAAAAAACTTTATAAAATTATTATTATTGGATAAGACTGTGTATAAATAGTAATAAATTTTTATTGTTTTTTCTTATATGACCAAAGATGTAGTACTGACCGATAATTCGTAACTTACCCTATTTAAATTATGATATTTTTGGAAGAAATAAAATATATATGTATATGTCTTGTAGATCGAAAGATATAGTATTGAAACTCACAATTTGAATTTAAACCTATAAAATGTTGGAAAATTTTCAGGAAAAAAATTGCTTTTTTTGCGACAATTTTAATTCCTTGTTTCTTCAAATTCTTCACTTCCTGACATATATTTAGAGTTTATTTTTCTTATACACGTAACATCTAAATACTAAATCTAACAAAACAGAACATCTCTCTAATCATTGCATAGTCTCCTCAAACAGAGAAAATAAAAAATCTTTTCAAATATTATCATCGGTTTTATTTCCTTGACGACCGCACTGATCTGCGAGCTTCGAGCAAACAAATCACCGAACACAAACAGTTGGATTAGCTCATCTCAAACACAGACATGAACACAAAAAAACACTTCATTGAAGAATGATGTCAAAGAATGAAGAGGAATTAGGTGTCAGAGAATTGAAATTTGTCTTCATTTTTGAAGTGTTTTTATATTAAAGATTTCACTTATAATGTTTCACTGTTAGACTTTCAAATAAGTGATAGTTACATAATAGTCTTTTCGTTAATAAAATTGTGTTATTTTCTGGTACAATATAATTATTTTTGAGAAAATAATTAAGAAATTGAAATTAATTTATTGGCATAATAATCATAATAATATTATTACAAAAATGATGAAAGAAATTCAATTTAAAAAATGATCTCATTTGAATATTATATACAAAAAGAAAACAATTATTTTCATTGAATTTGTAGAATTTTAATATAAAGTGTTCAATTTAATGAACAAAGTCCTGCAAAATAATTAGTTCTGTGCAATAAGAGAACTAGATTTTTACTTTTGTAAAATAAATAACCCGAGAATAATTACGTTACAAAAAAAAGAGAAATTCAGTTACATAACGAACGAAATGTAGTACCTTTACTCCTCTGTACTCTGTAGTACAAGTAGCCCCCCCACCCCCCATGTAAGAATGGGGGAGGGGGGTGGGTGTATAAACAAACTCTATTGGCCGAACACACCTCCCATGATACACAATTTACAGTCTATAGTACACACTGTAAATTGTGTATAGTACAATGCTATACACACTATAACATTGTAGTACAATGTTATACACACTATAACATTATAGTACAATGCTATAGACACTATAACATTATAGTACAATGCTATAGACACTATAACATTATAGTACAATGCTATAGACACTATAACATTATAGTACAATGCTATAGACACTGTAACATTATAGTACAATGCTATAGACACTATAACATTATAGTACAATGCTATAGACACTATAACATTATAGTACAATGCTATAGACACTGTAACATTATAGTACAATGCTATAGACACTATAACATTATAGTACAATGTTATAGACACTATAACATTATAGTACAATGCTATAAACACTATAACATTATAGTACAATGCTATAAACACTATAACATTATAGTACAATATTATAGACACTATAACATTATAGTACAATGTTATAGACACTATAACATTATAGTACAATGTTATAGACACTATAGTATCATAGTACAATGTTATAGACAATATTCCATTATACTATGGAATAGTGACAATAATTCACGATGGTGTACCAATACTGCACAATATTCTATGTACAGATATTATATTAATTGGATAATGTGTATATTAATATATATAGTGTTTTAATTGCCTAGCACCATTCCGCATATGAATTATTTCTATTAAATTAACTCATTTGATTAAACTATTATTAGTATTTTTATATACCTATTCCAAATAATTTGATAAATAATACAGAATTTATGTACATAAATATATTTTAATGTAAATATATTTTTAATAGATGAACATTAATAATAATTTTATCTCAAAAATAATAAGTGTTAATTGCATCATAGTAATAAATAATTAAATCACCCATTCCTTCCTTCCTTTTAGTATTCGAATATCAAACTAATTCCAAACACCAGCACTTATATACGTATATACATATATGAATATATATTTTCTTAATTAATTAATGATAGTAATAAGTTATAACATATTAAAAATTCTTAGTAGCAAGAATATAGTAACATAAACATATTTATATCGCCATAGTTACCTAGTAACAAAGTTACTTAGTAACATAGTTACCTAGTAACATAGTTACCTAGTAACAGAATTAATTAGTAACAAAGTTAATTAGTAACATAGTTACCTAGTAACAAAGTTACTTAGTAACATAGTTACCTAGTAACATAGTTACCTAGTAACATAGTTACCTAGCATCATAGTTACTTAGCACCATAGTTACCTAGTAACATAGTTACCTAGCATCATAGTTACCTAGCACCATAGTTACCTAGTAACATAGTTACCTAGTAACATAGTTACTTAGTAACATAGTTAATTAGTAACATAGTTACCTAGTAACAAAGTTACTTAGTAACATAGTTACCTAGTAACGAAGTTACTTAGTAACATAGTTACCTAGTAACATAGTTACCTAGTAACATAGTTACCTAGCATCATAGTTACCTAGCACCATAGTTACCTAGTAACATAGTTACCTAGCATCATAGTTACCTAGCACCATAGTTACCTAGTAACATAGTTACCTAGCATCATAGTTACCTAGCACCATAGTTACCTAGTAACATAGTTACCTAGCACTTTAGTTACCTAGTAACATAGTTACCTAGTAACAAAGTTACTTAGTAACATAGTTACCTAGTAACAAAGTTACTTAGTAACATAGTTACCTAGCATCTTAGTTACCTAGCATCATAGTTACCTAGCACCATAGTTACCTAGTAACATAGTTACCTAGCACTTTACTTACCTAGTAACATAGTTACCTAGTAACATAGTTACCTAGTAACAAAGTTACTTAGTAACATAGTTACCTAGCATCATAGTTACCTAGCACCATAGTTACCTAGTAACATAGTTACCTAGCATCATAGTTACCTAGCACCATAGTTACCTAGTAACATAGTTACCTAGCATCATAGTTACCTAGCACCATAGTTACCTAGTAACATAGTTACCTAGCATCATAGTTACCTAGCACCATAGTTACCTAGTAACATAGTTACCTAGCACCATAGTTACCTAGTAACATAGTTACCTAGCATCATAGTTACCTAGCACCATAGTTACCTAGTAACATAGTTACCTAGCACCATAGTTACCTAGTAACATAGTTACCTAGCATCATAGTTACCTAGCACCATAGTTACCTAGTAACATAGTTACCTAGCACTATAGTTACCTAGTAACATAGTTACCTAGCATCATAGTTACCTAGCACCATAGTTACCTAGTAACATAGTTACCTAGTAACATAGTTACCTAGTAACATAGTTACTTAGTAACATAGTTACTTAGTAACATAGTTAATTAGTAACATAGTTACCTAGTAACAAAGTTACTTAGTAACATAGTTACCTAGTAACAAAGTTACTTAGTAACATAGTTACCTAGTAACATAGTTACCTAGTAACATAGTTACCTAGTAACATAGTTACCTAGCATCATAGTTACCTAGCACCATAGTTACCTAGTAACATAGTTACCTAGCATCATAGTTACCTAGCACCATAGTTACCTAGTAACATAGTTACCTAGCATCATAGTTACCTAGCACCATAGTTACCTAGTAACATAGTTACCTAGCACTTTAGTTACCTAGTAACATAGTTACCTAGTAACAAAGTTACTTAGTAACATAGTTACCTAGTAACAAAGTTACTTAGTAACATAGTTACCTAGCATCTTAGTTACCTAGCATCATAGTTACCTAGCACCATAGTTACCTAGTAACATAGTTACCTAGCACTTTAGTTACCTAGTAACATAGTTACCTAGTAACATAGTTACCTAGTAACATAGTTACCTAGTAACAAAGTTACTTAGTAACATAGTTACCTAGCATCATAGTTACCTAGCACCATAGTTACCTAGTAACATAGTTACCTAGCATCATAGTTACCTAGCACCATAGTTACCTAGTAACATAGTTACCTAGCATCATAGTTACCTAGCACCATAGTTACCTAGTAACATAGTTACCTAGCATCATAGTTACCTAGCACCATAGTTACCTAGTAACATAGTTACCTAGCACCATAGTTACCTAGTAACATAGTTACCTAGCATCATAGTTACCTAGCACCATAGTTACCTAGTAACATAGTTACCTAGCACTATAGTTACCTAGTAACATAGTTACCTAGCATCATAGTTACCTAGCACCATAGTTACCTAGTAACATAGTTACCTAGCACCATAGTTACCTAGTAACATAGTTACCTAGCATCATAGTTACCTAGCACCATAGTTACCTAGTAACATAGTTACCTAGCACTTTAGTTACCTAGCACCATAGTTACCTAGTAACATAGTTACCTAGTAACATAGTTACCTAGTAACAAAGTTACTTAGTAACATAGTTACCTAGCATCATAGTTACCTAGCACTTTAGTTACCTAGCATCATAGTTACCTAGCACTTTAGTTACCTAGCACCATAGTTACCTAGTAGCTATCACAGAGGTAACAACATCAAAGAACTATGTAATCCCTATGTAATAATAATAAGACTCCCCGAACTACAAACTCATTAACTCTTTTCTTGAAGTTGTTTAGAGTTGTACACAGCAAATATTTACCATTTTACCTGGCGTGTAAATGAAGCAGCTACATCAGTCATAGTTCAGACAGGTGTGTAAATTAGCGTAAAGATACGCTATACAACCGCTAATTAGCGTTACTGATCGCTAGCGTTATGAAATTAAGCGTGGAGATGCATATACTGTATTGGCGCTATCTCTATCATGTTGATGTATTTAATTTAGCAACAGGTTTTGTATGATTTTGAACAAAAAAACATATTGGAGAAGTGAAAAAAAAAATCAATAAAAAGGACTTGGTAAAAGCTGTCAAGTAAGGAAGTGTGGCTTCTTGGACAGCCATTCACCACCATTCGGTGACAATGCTCATGGATGCAGGAAAGCTACTTTGTGAAAGCAACCGCTTTTAAAAGTATGCGACAAATAGAGACACAAGCACCGGTGACTGCCCTTACGAATGGAAGAAGAAAATGAAGAGGTGTTAGTAAATGATACTATATATAAAATCTAATAAACAATGATTAAAACTTAAGACCTCTTAGTAAATTAGAATGATATTAACAATTATATTCTCTAAACTGTAGGTAGTGTTCTAAAATAGATAAATGACAATCGTTATACAAATTACAACAGTTTGGGGCCCAATTAATCGGGCCCCGCTTTCCTTCACTTCTCCCCATCACAGAAACGTGTAAGTATTTTTCGTAACTAACTGACAAATTCATCTTGAAAGCATTACTTTCATTCATGGGGATAAATAAATAACATTTGATTGCAGCGTAAATTATAGAAAATACATCCCAATGATCGTAGCTAGCGTCACAGAGTCTCTTAATTAGCGTTGTAACGAACCTTCGTTAGATTCGCTTAACGTACATTATATGTCGGTACAGAGACTAGTTCGGGTAGTGCTATATTTTCGCAAGCTGTTTGTAGGGAATAACGAGACAGACTCGCTATTAAACACCAATTTATTACATTAATAAACAGATTGGACACATAATCGGCAGTTTGGCTTGTAAAGGCCTGCCTACATGATAGCATGTAAATATGTGCATGATAGCATGTAAAGATGTACATGATAGCATGTAAATATGTACATGATAGCATGTAAAGATGTACATGATAGCATGTAAAGATGTACATGATAGCATGTAAATATGTGCATGATAGCATGTAAAGATGTACATGATAGCATGTAAAGGTGTACATGATAGCATGTAAAGATGTACATGATAGCATGTAAAGAAGTACATGATAGCATGTAAAGGTGTACATGATAGCCTGTAAAGAAGTACATGATAGCATGTAAAGAAGTACATGATAGCCTGTAAAGATGTACATGATAGCATGTAAAGAAGTACATGATAGCATGTAAAGAAGTACATGATAGCATGTAAAGATGTACATGATAGCATGTAAAGATGTACATGATAGCATGTAAATATGTACATGATAGCATGTAAAGATGTACATGATAGCATGTAAAGATGTACATGATAGCATGTAAATATGTGCATGATAGCATGTAAAGATGTACATGATAGCATGTAAAGGTGTACATGATAGCCTGTAAAGAAGTACATGATAGCATGTAAAGAAGTACATGATAGCCTGTAAAGATGTACATGATAGCATGTAAAGAAGTACATGATAGCATGTAAAGAAGTACATGATAGCATGTAAAGAAGTACATGATAGCCTGTAAAGATGTACATGATAGCATGTAAAGAAGTACATGATGAAGTGCTGCAAGAAGATGAAATATCGCACCATTAGAAGTATAAAAGTACCACCTATGGACGGTACTTGTGAGAATGGCGGTACTGTGAAAAATACGAAGCAGATGCGTCTATTGTATATAATAACACAGGAGTGGTGTGATGGACTGATGTATACAGAGTGCAAAGTACTCATTGCTTCTTAATATTGGAAATAACTGTAAAATTTAATAATAGAAATAATGGTACTGTAAATTTAATTATTTTTAATGCCAATTATACAATTTGTATTTTATTGTACCTATTATTGTGATAATATTGTATTATTCTAATTATTGGATAATTTTTATCTTTTAATAATTGATAGAGCAATGAGATAAACAGGTAAATGTCAAGTGCCGGGGATAGGAACAAATTACCTTTTATTTGAAAATGAATCATTATTAAATTGACAAACAAACATTTATATTTGGTTTGATATTTCAGTGTTTTACAGGAAATTGGCATAGAATAAAATATAAAAATAAAATGATAATATACAATTGGAAAAAATTTAGAGTTTATATTCCAATTATATTCCAATTTTGAATATATTTTCTAATTTTCAAAAATATTTATAAATTTTCATTTGCTCATGGTATTATAATTTTTTATAATTTTAATCTTATAAAATTTCCAAGCAGGTCTTTCTTAAAATATAGACTATTTAATTATAGGATCAATATGCCCGTATTTTTATGCTTAATACTTAACGATAAATAATTATTTGATAATAATATTGATAGGATCGACCTATAGTTAGCAAACTTACAGAGCATGTGACAAGGGAAATTACATTTATTTCAAGAACTACCATAAACTTCCAGATTGTTTTATGAATAGTATAACGAAAAACTTACACTCTGTAAGATATTTATGGGTGCATAAATTTCAGGGGTTTTTTTTCTATATAGAGAGTTGTACAGTAGAACAATGCCTCCTCTATTGCACGCCCATCTCATTAAACACTGTCAGCCATTAATTCGACTGAAGGTATTTATAGAGCACGTGGATGGTGCGTCACGCTACGCAGCCACATGTGCGCAAGCGACGGGGGGCTGACGAACCGCGTCACCACTTTGTGCTTTACAATGCCAACCAAACAGACACAAGACCTAACCATTCTCAAACAGTCTTCTTTGTTACTTATGACGAGTATTAAAAATTACTGGTTGTAATAATTACGTATTACTGTAGTTTTTTTTAATGGATGCATATAATATAATATAATAAACATAATAAGTTTTTAAATAAAGACACATTTTGAAAGTTTGCACGATGATCAGGTCTTTAAAATGGTCAGGCATTGAGGTTCTTGCAAGAAATTTGTCAATGTTTACCATTCTTTTGAAAATGAAAAGTTGAATAACACTTTATATTGACTATTATTTTACGATATATTTAAGAAGATATTTGTTTACTTTAACATTTCTATCAAATGAATTACTACATAAATCTTTCACTCAACATCCTGTTAATTTAAACTATTTACAATATACACAACATCATACAAGATTTACAGCTAATAAAGTCTTTTTAAACGCACCATAAGGTTCATTAATTAATTAAACACTGTTTTTGTGAGGCATCTTCAAAACATGTTAGGTAACATTTCTAAGACTATAGAGGAGCTTTGTAGAAGGTTTTACTCGAGAAGTGGCATGTTGGTAGCGTCTTATCTAAACATGTTAGGAACATGTTAACTCTCCCTAACATGCAATGACATGCTGAGTTCAAACCAACTGGCAATGTAAAGGAAAGAGAAGGAGTTGTTAGAAAAAGAAAAACCTTATCATGTTTATTTGATACTACAATGCAGATTATATAATAACGCCAATATAAACGAATATTCCTTTATCAGTTGGCAATACAAAGAAAAAAGTAACAAATTCATTCAAATAGATAAGAAATAAAGCTATCCATAAATTATATACATTAAATGGTCCGGTCCAAAGTAACATTAATAGTAACTTTCAGTAGTAGCCATTTACTGTTAAATATTATAAACTTCAATATATATAACATATTCAATCCCAGCCAATATTGCCGTACAGTTGTAGCCTATAGAAAACATATATACTATCACTGTTTAAGACGTCTTAACTCAATGAATACGTTACAATATATCCAAATGACTCTATCTTCAAGTTACTATTACTGTTACTGGCCACCATTTGAATATTGTAAAGTTGAACTGATGAGAACCAGAGGGAGAAATTAATTAGAGTTATCTAAATTAGTAAATTAAGAGCTATCGAATTGTTCCATATTTTTGACCATATTAGGAAACAATGTATAATTTTATATATTAATTAATTGTTTAATTGATTTTTTATATTCATAAAACCATTTATTACCTCGGAACTCACCCTATGTATAGTGTCTTCGTATGTTCTACCATTGCATAAATAATAGGTCTCAAATACATTAAATTACAAGTTTGTAATCTATATTGGAACATTTCAAAAACTAATTTACTAAATTATCTCAAAACAATACTTGTGATTAAGCGTAATTCCATACCCTCAAGTGTCTCAAAAAAAATATCTGCCTATCATCATTATACTAAAAATTCTAACACGTGGATACAAGTGCTAATCCATTAAAGTTTCATGCCCGCAA
Organism: Caprella mutica; assembly: GCA_947561585.1. NCBI lineage: Eukaryota > Metazoa > Arthropoda > Malacostraca > Amphipoda > Caprellidae > Caprella > Caprella mutica. The sequence continues at coordinate 16,351 of CANNZV010000409.1, read as the reverse complement.
TTTCAGAGAATAATATCACTCTAAATTGAAACACTGAACCTATCAGAATATCCCCCCATTCTGATGTTTTTGCCAAATTTCTCTTCATTTTAGCCCATTTATCACTGGAAGGCACCTATTGGCTATCAGCTGTGATGGATCTATTGGAATTACGCTGCCAAAGCACAGGGAAATATGGCCCATAAGTAATACTTGCACTTCAGAGTATAGATATTAGTCAATAAATAGAGAAAGGAGTACTTCTATATAGTGTAGTGATGTCACAGTTACTCATAATATATCAACTGTTACTGAAATAGACACGTAATTATAACTTTATTAAATATACCAATTAATCATAAAGTTTTGCACCATTTTTGTTGAACTTCTCACCTGATGATATTGATTAAAAGTCACTAAATTGAAAGTCGCGTTAATTTTAACCGTATGAGGGGTGGAAATGGCCCAGCGGGTAAAAGAATGAAGAAAAACAAATTATTATTATAAAAACAAAAGATACAAAGGATAAAGAAAATGACAGAGGAATGAATTTAATGTTTGGTGCAATCTCAACCCTACCTATATGATGTATACTTATATAGCATATTGTATATAATGAATATTATGTAAATGTATTTTTATACTTTTTAATAAACTATTACTATTAATATAACTATAAAATAATTACTATTACTATAATAATTATAATAACATAAAGTATATGGCGTATTAGAAAGAAGAGGCTTCAGGAAGTAGTAGATCGCAGAGAGCTTTAGTTCTGTTTACAGTAGGGCATTGCACGTCAATATTGCAAAGTGTGGCAGAGGGGTACGTATTGCTAGGGACATGAATGAATGGGTAGTGTGTGTCATGAATTATTATCCGGTAGTGTGTGTCATAAATTATTATCCGGTAGTGTGTGTCATGAATTATTATCCGGTAGTGTGTGTCATGAATTATTATCCGGTAGTGTGTGTCATGAATTATTATCCGGTAGTGTGTGTCATAAACTATTATCCGGTAGTGTGTGTCATAACTTATTATCCGGTAGTGTGTGTCATAAACTATTATCCGGTAGTGTGTGTCATAACTTATTATCCGGTAGTGTGTGTCATAAACTATTATCCGGTAGTGTGTGTCATAACTTATTATCCGGTAGTGTGTGTCATAAACTATTATCCGGTAGTGTGTGTCATAAACTATTATCCGGTAGTGTGTGTCATAACTTATTATCCGGTAGTGTGTGTCATGAATTATTATCCGGTAGTGAATGGTTAGTTGGTGATTAATATGGTGTTATGAATCACATGGTTAAATATTGATAGAATATCTTGTGTAATAATTCATTCTTTTGAATTAAATAATGGAACTGCTAAAGTAGAGGTTTTCACTAAAGTATGAGTTTGATCTTACATTTTTTTAATGAATAATACCGTAAAATGATTTTATGAATAAAATATTAGTTTTTGAGCTAATTATAGAATTTTGTTCTTCTAATTATTCAGAGTAACATTATTTAAAATTTAAGAAAAGTTAAGAATATCATATCTATCTCTATCTATAAAAATGATTAGAACCGTACAGATGTTTGTCCATTAAACGGACTAAAACTCCGAAAACTCTTCAGAAATATCTACTAATTTGAGCTTTTCGACGGAGTTTCAATATATAAACCCATCACAAATTTGATCATACTTCATTTGGACTTTCAGTACACTTCCAAAAAAACTCCCTGAAAAAAACGTTATTAAAACTTATTTAGTTTTGCGGACCTAATATGCAGATGATAATATTCATTTGGAATCTTAAAGCTTACCATGTCTCTTCAAGTCGAAATGAAATGAAGATCGGTGAAAAAAAATGAAAATCGCTGAGAAATGAAAATCGCTAGAATGTTTTTAATCTACTTAGTATGGTTTGAAGCATCATTTGGAAACTAAATTGCCACTCATTTCTAACGCTATCGAAATAGTTCAGAGGTTCTGAGGTTACTTTTAGAGATGCAAAAACACAGCCAATTTATAAGCTCTGAAGAATAATTTCCGTGAATATTTGTAGGAGGAAATTGAAGAGAGGTGAGGATTTGTGACATATCTGATAGTGAAATGAAAGTCATGTGATGACATGAAGTGGTGAACAGAAAGGAAATTGCAGCCAATGTCATGAAAATTTATGCGTGAATTAACATGAAAAGATTAAGTAATGTCACATATACATGACACAATATCACAAATACATGGAACAACGTCACAAAAACATGAAAAACCGCTCTAAAAATATGTTACCTATACAACATGGCAAGAAAATGATAACCAATGTTACTCTATAATCTTGCAAACCTGTAGTAAAAAAATAATAGTAATTATAAGCAGTTTCAAAGAATGGTAACCTACAACCCCTAAGATTTGTACTAAAATGTATAAAGAAAGTGTTACTGTTAAACTAGATTAGATTATGAAATGACAGTGATTATTAAATAATAAAACCTGTAGCTGTATCTGCAGCTCAATCAAACACCGCATGTAAGTCTAGTGCCTCTACCTTATTATTTTAGAGGCAATTCTAAGAGTTTAGAGGGGAGATCTCTACCTAGATAGAGGGGCTAAGATACCGAGATAGAGGGGCTAAGGTACGAGATAGAGGGGTAGAGGTCTGATGAAGATAGAGAACATGTGATGTTCGATAGAAATAACACGCTATATGATTTAGAGGTACAGTGGATGAATGAAGAATGTTTGTTTTAATTAATGCGAATAGGAAGGAGTATTGGTATTTGTATATGAATAAAGTAACAGAAGTAATAGGCTAATATATTTGAATTATATCTAGTAATTTAATATTGAAAATTTTATTGTTTTATAATTATACATTATGATTTATAGCATATAATTCATAAATCAAAATAGATAAATAGTGAACTTGTTTATATGATATTATATTCATTCAGTGTCGATTCTATATGCATACCTAATAATCAATACCTACAGGTAAAGCTCTTACAGCGGACGATCTTTGAACAAAGGAAAAAAAATGTTCGTTCTACCGGACTGCAGATCGCTATAACGAACTCTTTAAATTATATTGTTTAACAGTATTTTTATAAGTCAACCAAGTGTCAAGTCAAACCTTTGTTATATTCAGAGGTATTACAATTTATAAAACTACAATCAACAATGTAATGAATTGTTTCAGATTATTTAAATATTTTGATCTAGTTACCCTTTCCATGTAAATTTTCTTTGATTAGAAAAGTTCTATAGAAAATATAAAGAAGTCTAACTATTTCATATCATAGAATAGTTAAATTAATATCTACCTTATTATTTTGTACATTTATATAAGTAAGTTATTCAAATATTATTAAAATTTTCATTAAAATTTTCCTTTAATAATAATCTGAGATTGTTTTCCTTCATTAAGGTTTCTTTGAAATGCTGTTAACGAAAACTTATAAAGTTTAAATCCCCAACTAAACTAAATAACATATCGTTACAACGAACGCTGATCGGTATTGAGGACACTTTTTCGGTTCATGTACTGGGCGTTGTACGAGCTTTACCTGTACTTTCTAATTCGTTGAATTCTAATAAAAACGAAAACATTGTCACAGTAAGAAGAAAGTAGTTATTAATAGCCAAATTACAAGAAATGACTATTTTCGAAGAATAGCTGCAAGTACGCAGACTATTTTTCTTCTTTTCCTTCTTTTGACGCTAAAGTACTGATTAGCATCTTAGATAGTGGAGCGGCAACTTCTTTGACTGGGACCTGGTGTGTTTGTAAGCGAAAATAGAGTACAGGGAAAATATTGACTTGAATCAAGAAAAAATTATAACTAGAGTCAGAAAAAATGATAACTAGAGTCAGAAAAAATGACAACTAAAGTGAGTAAAAATGATAACTGAAGTTAGAAAAAATGATAACGAAAGTTAGAAAAAATGATAACTAAGACCAGTACAAATAAAACAAAATTAGAAAAAATGATAACTAAGACCAGTACAAATAAAACTAAAGTGAGAAAAAATGATAACTAAGATCAGTACAAAAAAAAATAAAGTCAGAAAAATGATAATTAAAATCAGAAAAAATGATAACCATAGTTCAATTAAAAAAAGATTAACTAAAGAGAAACAGCGGTAAATAAAGTAAAAAAAAAATAACAATGGTCAGCTATACTATCCCATATTGTTAATAAATTAGAAAATGAAAGTACTGTCAAAATAAAAACTAAAGTAAATTCTAAACAATGACTAGATATCGAAAATAACATCTATAAATGCAAAGTATTATGCTAAACTAAATCAGTATAAAAATTAATTAATAATATGTAATATATAATGTGGATAATATAACCACACTCTGAAAAAATAAATGGCAACAGTTAATTAATATATATAGCAATGGAAAATATTAAATTGCAATCAAAATTGCAATTATTTTGACTTCGATTACAAATTTTGGGTTAATGAAACACAAGGTCAGAAATATTCATTCCTGGAGAATATTTTGACTTCAAAATAATACCTCTGATGTTTTGGAATTTCAGAGCAAAAACACAATTAGTAATATATGAATAAAATATAAACAAATGTGAAGGTATTTCGATGATGATGGCCATTATATTAAACGAGAAGTAATTGAATAATTCATAGTGAAATTATTATTCATTTTTCTTCGTTCATTAAATTCATACGCCAAAAAGGTTAATATGCAAATTTAGAAATAAAAAGGCATTTGAAAAGAGTTAATATATAACTTTAAAAGAAGCGTGCATAATTGTTCATCTATCATAATGATATCATATCATATCATAATAATATCATACCATATAAAATTATATGATATCATAATATCATCCTATCATATATGGCATATCATTTCATAATCATATCATACCACTTTAAATTAATGTATAATATCTTCCTATCACAATCATATCATAGTATATCACAATCATATCATAGTATATCATAATCATATCATAGTATATCACAATCATATCATAGTATATCACAATCATATCATAGTATATCACAATCATATCATAGTATATCATAATCATATCATAGTATATCATAATCATATCATAGTATATCACAATCATATCATAGTATATCACAATCATATCATAGTATATCACAATCATATCATAGTATATCATAATCATATCATAATATAACACAATCATATCATAGTATATCATAATCATATCATAGTATATCATAATCATATCATACCACTTTAAATTAATGTATAATATCTTCCTATCACAATCATATCATAGTATTTCATAATCATATCATAGTATATCATAATCATATCATACCACTTTAAATTATTAATGTATAATATCTTCCTATCACAATCATATCATAGTATTTATTAATCATATCATAATCATATCATAGTATGTCACAATCATATCATAGTATATCACAATCATATCATAGTATATCACAATCATATCATAGTATATCATAATCATATCATACCACTTTAAATTAATGTATAATATCTTCCTATCACAATCATATCATAGTATTTCATAATCATATCATAATCATATCATAGTATATCACAATCATATCATAGTATATCACAATCATATCATAGTATATCATAATCATATCATAGTATATCACAATCATATCATAGTATATCATAATCATATCATAGTATATCACAATCATATCATAGTATATCACAATCATATCATAGTATATCACAATCATATCATAGTATATCATAATCATATCATAGTATAACACAATCATATCATAGTATATCATAATCATATCATAGTATATCATAATCATATCATACCACTTTAAATTAATGTATAATATCTTCCTATCACAATCATATCATAGTATTTCATAATCATATCATAGTATATCATAATCATATCATACCACTTTAAATTATTAATGTATAATATCTTCCAATCACAATCATATCATAGTATTTATTAATCATATCATAATCATATCATAGTATGTCACAATCATATCATAGTATATCACAATCATATCATAGTATATCACAATCATATCATAGTATATCATAATTATATCATACCACTTTAAATTAATGTATAATATCTTCCTATCACAATCATATCATAGTATTTCATAATCATATCATAATCATATCATAGTATATCACAATCATATCATAGTATATCACAATCATATCATAGTATATCATAATCATATCATAGTATATCACAATCATATCATAGTATATCATAATCATATCATAGTATATCATAATCATATCATAGTATATCACAATCATATCATAGTATGTCACAATCATATCATAGTATATCACAATCATATCATACCACTTTAAATTAATGTATAATATATTCCTATCACAATCATATCATAGTATATCACAATCATATCATAGTATATCATAATCATATCATAGTATATCACAATCATATCATAGTATATCATAATCATATCATACCACTTTAAATTAATGTATAATATCTTCCTATCACAATCATATCATAGTATATCACAATCATATCATAGTATATCATAATCATATCATAGTATATCACAATCATATCATAGTATTTCATAATCATATCATAGTATATCATAATCATATCATACCACTTTAAATTAATGTATAATATCTTCCTATCACAATCATATCATAGTATTTCATAATCATATCATAATCATATCATAGTATATCACAATCATATCATAGTATATCACAATCATATCATAGTATATCACAATCATATCATAGTATATCATAATCATATCATACCACTTTAAATTAATGTATAATATCTTCCTATCACAATCATATCATAGTAATTTCATAATCATATCATAATCATATCATAGTATATCACAATCATATCATAGTATATCACAATCATATCATAGTATATCATAATCATATCATAGTATATCACAATCATATCATAGTATATCATAATCATATCATAGTATATCATAATCATATCATAGTATATCACAATCATATCATAGTATGTCACAATCATATCATAGTATATCACAATCATATCATAGTATATCACAATCATATCATAGTATATCATAATCATATCATAGTATATCATAATCATATCATAGTATATCATAATCATATCATAGTATATCACAATCATATCATAGTATGTCATAATCATATCATAGTATATCATAATCATATCATAGTATATCACAATCATATCATAGTATGTCACAATCATATCATAGTATATCACAATCATATCATAGTATATCACAATCATATCATAGTATATCATAATCATATCATAGTATATCATAATCATATCATAGTATATCATAATCATATCATAGTATATCACAATCATATCATTGTATATCACAATCATATCATAGTATATCATAATCATATCATAGTATATCATAATCATATCATAGTATATCACAATCATATCATAGTATATCACAATCATATCATAGTATATCACAATCATATCATAGTATATCATAATCATATCATACCACTTTAAATTAATGTATAATATCTTCCTATCACAATCATATCATAGTATTTCATAATCATATCATAGTATATCATAATCATATCATACCACTTTAAATTAATGTATAATATCTTCCTATCACAATCATATCATAGTATTTCATAATCATATCATAATCATATCATAGTATGTCACAATCATATCATAGTATATCACAATCATATCATAGTATATCACAATCATATCATAGTATTTCATAATCATATCATAGTATATCATAATCATATCATACCACTTTAAATTAATGTATAATATCTTCCTATCACAATCATATCATAGTATATCACAATCATATCATAGTATATCATAATCATATCATAGTATATCACAATCATATCATAGTATATCATAATCATATCATACCACTTTAAATTAATGTATAATATCTTCCTATCACAATCATATCATAGTATATCACAATCATATCATAGTATATCATAATCATATCATAGTATATCACAATCATATCATAGTATTTCATAATCATATCATAGTATATCATAATCATATCATACCACTTTAAATTAATGTATAATATCTTCCTATCACAATCATATCATAGTATTTCATAATCATATCATAATCATATCATAGTATATCACAATCATATCATAGTATATCACAATCATATCATAGTATATCACAATCATATCATAGTATATCATAATCATATCATACCACTTTAAATTAATGTATAATATCTTCCTATCACAATCATATCATAGTATTTCATAATCATATCATAATCATATCATAGTATGTCACAATCATATCATAGTATATCACAATCATATCATAGTATATCATAATCATATCATAGTATATCATAATCATATCATAGTATGTCACAATCATATCATAGTATATCATAATCATATCATAGTATATCATAATCATATCATAGTATATCACAATCATATCATAGTATATCATAATCATATCATAGTATATCACAATCATATCATAGTATATCACAATCATATCATAGTATATCACAATCATATCATAGTATATCATAATCATATCATACCACTTTAAATTAATGTATAATATCTTCCTATCACAATCATATCATAGTATTTCATAATCATATCATAATCATATCATAGTATATCACAATCATATCATAGTATTTCATAATCATATCATAATCATATCATAGTATTTCATAATCATATCATACCACTTTAAATTAATGTATAATATCTTCCTATCACAATCATATCATAGTATTTCATAATCATATCATAATCATATCATAGTATTTCATAATCATATCATAATCATATCATAGTATATCATAATCATATCATAGTATATCACAATCATATCATAGTATATCATAATCATATCATAGTATATCACAATCATATCATAGTATATCACAATCATATCATAGTATATCATAATCATATCATAGTATATCATAATCATATCATAGTATGTCACAATCATATCATAGTATATCATAATCATATCATAGTATATCATAATCATATCATAGTATATCACAATCATATCATAGTATATCATAATCATATCATAGTATGTCACAATCATATCATAGTATATCATAATCATATCATAGTATATCATAATCATATCAAATCATCATTTCTACAATAGCAGTCTCTATTTCGTGGTCCGATTGTACCTAACAGATTGGTTCTAAAAGTGACAGCCTCAAAAAAGTTACTCGATAATTAAAGGGTAGGAAGATGTACGTGTCTGGGAGAGGGGATCTGAGACACATCTTTCTACTCTCATTAAATTCGTGATGAGGTACGGAGTTTTATGACCTCAAATTAGCTTCTTCGTGACATAGCTGTTAGCTTCGTTGCTCTGTAGAGTAACTTGATGAAAATAGCTCTATTGGATGATTTCAAACGAATTCCAATGAGAGTATCATAAGATCTTAAGAAAATAATCTAAATATTGTTAACTCATGTAAACATTATAATGCTCATAAATACAACATTTTGTAAAAAAATTGTTTTCCATTTCAGAGTGTTGGTCCTAACGCTGTACGCTTGCTGTGCCAGTAAGCCATCTCGACGGTCCAAGAAGTCAGAAAATGGCGGTAACGACAAACATGGTCACCACCCTTCATCCACTGCAACCAAAGTAAATATAGACGAGGCCTGGTGACTAGGCACCAATTCTTCACAACCAAAAGCATCAACCATTTCTCAACCACCAGTTCTGCAATGGCAAACCAGAGACTCCAATGGTGCTATCATTTCTTGCGACATGTCAAACGAACCTGTGGAACACGGTGACGAAGAAATCACTGAGTTTCGGGGTGACCATTCTAACATCATCATCCAATATTCTCACAATCACCACAGCTCTAAGAAGAACAAGAAGATCAACAACATACAGATCCATCCAACTCACCAAAGCACTAATAGCAGACCGTACATTTTCAACGATAACTTCCCTACCAAACCACCTACTAGTAGCACCAGTCCAACCTTCTGCAGTGAACCGGAAGTACACAACGACATCTACAAGAAGAACCCTCAAGGAGACCGTTACAACAAGTTCAATCCCTATGTCACAGAAGACTCTCCTAATAATGCATGTGTCTCAAGTGCCCCAAGAATGCATCTTCTCCCTAAATCTCTGAACAATGGCGACTCTGTTCGCATTGACCAGATTTCAAAATCTACCAACACTGAATATCTGCCAAACTGAAGACAAGAAACTAAACTGTACAGAGTATCTTTACTTTAAAATAATCACAATTTCACTAATAGAATCATATTAGATGTTCATTTTGGCTAATTTCTATAATATTAGATAGGGTAAATGTTCAATATTATTACTGTAAAAGCAATATAACTATAAAAGCAATATCAGTAATTGAGTATTCCACCACATTATTATTTCCTATATAGCGAAGATACCTGGACAAATCACTAAGTATAATAGACGTAGAAGTTAAGAAATAGTTCTTCATATAATTTAAAGCTTACAAATATTGGTGTTAGACATTATTTATTCAGGGTGCTTCATTTCGACAAAATTTGACATCTTGTAAAAAAAATTCTTCTTCAAGAATAACTAAATGTTCAAAACTGCTTCGTTATCGCGATTTTGATACTCGTATTCTAGGGTAATTTTTGACATAACAACAATTTCACAATAAACAAACAATATTTCACGAAAACCTAAATTATCGAAACTGTTTAGTTTTCAAGATACTGACTTTTTTTATTTTTTTTAAAATATACTCCAACCTAGATATCAACAAGTACTTAAGTTCCTAACAGATGGTTTAGTGGATAGTTAAGCATAACCACCTTAGTACACATTATAATGTTAAAAACTACTCTAGAATCAGGGTACCAATATCTTGCTAACGAAGATTTTAGAAGGTAAAAAAATATTTTGGGTGATTTTCATGCAAGCTGCCAATTTTACCGGAACTGAAATGAAACACCCTGTATACCTTATCGGGCAGATGAGTAAAGAGTGTATTTGATTTTATAGTATATAATGGTATTTGAATATATACCCACAAAAAAGTGTACCCAAGTTTGAATTAATATAAATATCGTACACGTACAATCTTAAGCAAATTTACTTCAATTTATTTTATAACTACTTATAAATACAATATTTAATTTAATTTTAAGTTGGGTACACTTTTTTGTGGGTCACCCTGTGTAAAAAAGTGTATTATCATCATTTTTAATGTTTTTTTAATTATTTTGATCTATTTTGTCCTTTTTGTAAACTAAAAAGTATCGTATTTCTATAACATTTTTATGGAAAGTAATTTCTGTCACGTCAATAAATTATTATTATACTAAATAAAATTAAATACAGTCTTATACGAAGTGTTACAAAATATAAATACAAATCATCACAGTAGAATTTTTCTATGTTATAATCTATGTGTATGTTTTAAATGGTAATTAATGACTATAGCATTTTGTTAATAACAATTGAATGAAAATAAAATTGCTTTTGGGTAACTATTCTATTTTCTTGTGCCATAAAACATAAAGTAAGTACCTGGTACCATAATACCATAATGTTAATATTATTTATAAAACTATAGCAGGAGCACCAACTGAGTTACTACACTAAATTTATTGCATAGTAGGTAATTAAATAAAATCATTACTAATGATGTTAATGCTTCAAAAAATAATTACCAACTACCAAACCAATTACCAACTACCAGACACTGTAATGGTAACAGACGGGGACGCCCCATTAGTCCGACCATTATTACATCTTTCTGTGTTATATCTAGTTTTATTTTTGATTAAAATAAAAATTTAATAAATAGATACACTTAATTAAAAACTGATCTAAATAATGAAAAAAATTCTCTTTCTTTAATTTTTAATGTTAATTCGAATGACGCAATCCCTCATTCGATTTCATCATTTCATGTAGTTTTTGTATCCGTTAGCTTGTTGTACTACACACTTCATGATTGTTTAATGACCTGGTAGGGGCCATATAATCAACATATATTTGATGTTGAATTAGAAATAAACTGCAAAAGTGTGGAATTTATGGGGCGTCGGACTAATGAGGCGTCGGAATAGTTGGACGTCGGACTAATGGGGCGTCGCACTAATGGGGCGTCGGACCAATGATTAGTAACCTAACATATAATACCAAACACAATTATCTGTATAACCACTGCCTAAGGTATAGTATTGTAGTTGTTTATTTTTACCAGATGTTTAGTGTTTATTATTTCCCTTATTGTATTTATGTATATATTCTGTTATAATTTACTGCTGACAATGAACTTCCATTGTATTTATTCACTATTATTTCATACAGATAAAATTATTTAATGTTAATTCAACTAGTTCAGACTATTTTCAAATAAACATATAGTAATTACTTTAACTATTTCAAACTTATAATATAGTGTTGCAATGGTGACGTCAAGTACATTAAACACATTTTTTTTTTTCAATTACTTTTCATACAACTGAGCTCTTTATATTATTTCTTGTATTTAACAATGCAGTAATATAATTAAAGATATTTTCAAAACAGGAAATCATCAAATTAGTATGTTTTAAAGTGTAAATTATCTCATTAAGAATTTAAATTTACGATCAATCAATGATTGTTTTAATTTAATAAATGTGTCAGTAAATTTTAATTTTTCATTCTCCTTAATTTATTTACATTAATTATTTTTGGCCTTTTCGAAATTGGGAGATTTTTTTGTTAAATATATGGATTATACTCATTTTGTATATAACTTATAGTTCAATGAATTGAACTTTCGATACTTGAAATCCTTGTTGAACTATCAAGACTAATTTAAGAGTTATTTTGATTCAAAACTACACGTGATTAGCTATCCAGATTCCAATTAGGATTTTCAAGGGGGAAAAAGTCTTCACAATAATAACTTATTATTCTAAATAAAGAAATTTAATTAGGACACTCAAATATAATAGAAATTAATGATAGGAATTAATGACAAAATGATGCATGTGCAGACCTCTTAAAAGTGATCATTAGCGCAGAAAAGCTACTCAGTGCTAATAGAGTTTTTACATGCACTTGTAAGATGCACACTCACTATTGTGAGATAGTATTAATAACGTACTATCAATTGCAGAAGTACTAACCTGAAGTTAATAGCACTTTTTAGAATTAGGATTCGGATGCAAAAATTAAAATTAGATGTTATTAAACTAAAAAAATCACTTATATTTTATAGAATAGATTACTTATATTTACTATGAATTAGACTGTATTAATAGTGTTCAATATAATGATATTTTAGTGTGATAGTATTATTGTAGGCCACATGTGCAAGCCATAAAGCAATGCAGTCTAGAGGGTATAATGCAGATGACGTCACATGCATATAAAGAGTAGAAATTAATGCACATAAAAAAGAGCATGCATTCTACAGGCAAACCTGCTCAACCCCACTTGCATGGGGGTAATTGCCCTTAATTTCAGGGGTTGTTTGTTACATTATAGGACAGAAATTGGTACTTAAGGATAAGTGTAGGCGTAATTATATGTAATATTGTATGACTTTAGTTATATGGGTATTATTGTTTTAGGTATTAGTGAATAGCTTATTTAAGTATGAAAAAGTTGTACATAAATTGAACTAATCTCACTGATGTAACTTGATATTCGTTAGCATTTCTCACACCCATGGGAATGTGAACATTAGAAATAAAACAATATATTTTCAATGTGACACAACGTTTAATAGGAACTTCCATATGAATTAAATAAAGTAGAGAAATTAAAAAATTGAAAAAATAACTTCTGAAATTATGAAAATATTCCAGAATTTTCATTTAAAATTTTGAAGTTTAACTCAAAAACGAGAATTTCATCAAAAATAAGAAATATTTCTATTTTTTATTATTCCATATAAATATGGTGTTCAATATTTATATTTGATTGATAATCTGTTGAGATGAATATAACATTTTTAGTTAGATAAGTAAAAATCATGTAATTAATAGAACTATTTCCAATAAATATAATTTAATATAATAAATAATTAGAACATTAACTAATATTTGTAATAATTAGATAATCAAATACCTAATATTTGTAATTATATGAATAATTAACTAATATATGCTATTAGATAATTAATTAACTAATATTTTCAATTGAATAATCAATTAACTCCTATTTCATTTAAATAATTAATTAACTAATTCATGCCAATATCAACAGTTGACTAGTTGATTATAATTGAATGACTGAATTCAATATCTATAAATGTTGAACGTGTTTCTTTTAATTCTTTTAAATTTATTTCACAACAAGAATTGTCTCCGCGGAAATATCTTCAGAAAAATACCATGGCAGATTTTTCTGATACGATCTGCCGCAGGATTTTAAAAGCGAAGCATACTTACAAACTATTACCACCTAGAGAGTAGTTATACCTGCACCTATCAAAATAATAAAATGCCAATACTGAAGATATTGCAATCAAATCTTTATAGAAGAATATGAAGATTTCAATTTGAGAAAAAAAAATATTTTTAGAGATTGAAGAAATAAATTCAGAAAGTTAACATAATATAAAATTCATGAATAGATTCCTTTAGTCATCATTTCAAATCTTTTTCCTTCAATATTTCAATCAATTTATTTGTAATTATTAATTATATCTTACAAACAAATAATTATCTTTATTAAATAGAAACACGATAAATGAATATCATATTTGACTTGCTACAGTATAATAGATAATAAAATGTAGAAACATTATACATGATGAGGCCTGTAGACACTATAGATGATGAGGCCTGTAGACACTGTAGATGATGAGGCCTGTAGACACTGTAGATGATGAGGCCTGTAGACACTGTAGATGATGAGGCCTGTAGACACTGTAGATGATGAGGCCTGTAGACACTGTAGATGATGAGGCCTGTAGACACTGTAGATGATGAGGCCTGTATAGACACTGTAGATGATGAGGCCTGTAGACACTATAGATGATGAGGCCTGTAGACACTGTAGATGATGAGGCCTGTAGACACTGTAGATGATGAGGCCTGTAGACACTGTAGATGATGAGGCCTGTAGACACTGTAGATGATGAGGCCTGTAGACACTGTAGATGATGAGGCCTGTAGACACTGTAGATGATGAGGCCTGTAGACACTGTAGATGATGAGGCCTGTAGACACTGTAGATGATGAGGCCTGTAGACACTGTAGATGATGAGGCCTGTAGACACTGTAGATGATGAGGCCTGTATAGACACTGTAGATGATGAGGCCTGTATAGACACTGTAGATGATGAGGCCTGTAGACACTGTAGATGATGAGGCCTGTAGACACTGTAGATGATGAGGCCTGTAGACACTGTAGATGATGAGGCCTGTAGACACTGTAGATAATGAGGCCTGTAGACACTGTAGATGATGAGGCCTGTAGACACTGTAGATGATGAGGCCTGTAGACACTGTAGATGATGAGGCCTGTAGACACTGTAGATGATGAGGCTTGTATAGACACTGTAGATGATGAGGCCTGTATAGACACTGTAGATGATGAGGCCTGTAGACACTGTAGATGATGAGGCCTGTATAGACACTGTAGATGATGAGGCCTGTATAGACACTGTAGATGATGAGGCCTGTAGACACTGTAGATGATGAGGCCTGTAGACACTGTAGATGATGAGGCCTGTAGACACTGTAGATGATGAGGCCTGTAGACACTGTAGATAATGAGGCCTGTAGACACTGTAGATGATGAGGCCTGTAGACACTGTAGATGATGAGGCCTGTAGACACTGTAGATGATGAGGCCTGTAGACACTGTAGATGATGAGGCCTGTATAGACACTGTAGATGATGAGGCCTGTATAGACACTGTAGATGATGAGGCCTGTAGACACTGTGGATGATGAGGCCTGTAGACACTGTAGATAATGAGGCCTGTAGACACTGTAGATAATGAGGCCTGTATAGACACTGTAGATGATGAGGCCTGTAGACACTGTAGATGATGAGGCCTGTAGACAATGTAGATGATGAAGCCTGTAGACACTGTAGATGATGAGGCCTGTAGACACTGTAGATGATGAGGCCTGTAGACACTGTAGATGATGAGGCCTGTAGACACTGTAGATGATGAGGCCTGTAGACACTGTAGATGATGAGGCCTGTAGACACTGTAGATGATGAGGCCTGTAGACACTGTAGATGATTAGGCCTGTAGACACTGTAGATGATGAGGCCTGTAGACACTGTAGATGATGAGGCCTGTATAGACACTGTAGATGATGAGGCCTGTATAGACACTGTAGATGATGAG